>VXBX01008451.1:90716-119145 GCA_013400415.1 Scytalopus superciliaris | reverse complement strand
AAAAAAAAAAAAGCTGAAATCTTACTGTGATCTCAGTTTTTAAAAACAGTACAAACACAGAATTGGGAGCTCGTGGCTTATGTGCTTTAGGGTTGTTTTAAAAAAAGCCACCACCACTTTACCATCAGTGTATCTTGAGGAGATGTAGCAGTCAAAATCATGGTTAAAGAAAGGTAACGAAGAACATGAGTGAGTGATACTGCAAAGTCAGTTTTTAAGTGCTGTCTAGCAGTGTAGTGTATGTTGTGCAGGGCTTTTATGTTTCTCTTCCCTGGAATAAGTCCTTCAAGTCTGAGCACATAGTCAAAAGCCTGTTGAGAAGGGAAATGTGAGAGTGCAAGAGCACTCTTACCCTGCAATCTCATCCCTGGAAGATGGAATAGTATAATAGAGGACAATAAGTCTTGAAAGTCAGAATGAGATTTTCTGAAGGTGGAACATGAAGTGTTCTACAGGCTGCAGAACAAGTTGCAGGGACATGTAGTTATTAACCTACTCTTGGGACTGGGCAAAACTCCAGAGGTACAGACTGGGGTAGGAATAGTGTACAGCAACTCTTCCAACTTCACTGTCACCATCTCAGCCTCCACTGCAATTTTTTACAGGGCCTGCTGTACTCAAGACTTTTTCCACTGCAGCAGTAATGCATGTGCTGTGTTTGTGGGATAGAAATCACTGCTTGTGAATCTGCATCTTTATAACTCTGGATGCAATTCTCTATACACTGTTGTCTTCACAGTAACACCATCTGGTTTGTTCTGCTGTTCCCCATTATCTTTCAAAGTGCATGTCTTTTCTAACAGCTCATCGTAATGTTAAAGAAAATATGCCAGAAGCACTGCTGCATGAGCATTTGATTGGTGTTTCCTCGGATCTCAGAAATGCTAACTGGCCAAATCTGGTCCAGTAACTAAATGTGAGGGATCTCATTTACACAGCTATAAAGGATTGAGATGTTCAAGCCAAAGTGCAGTATACACACCTGCAGCTACCCTGTAAGCAGGGAGCCAGATCAGCACTTTAGGCAGCTGAAAGGAGAGCTTGTCCATAATTACAGTGTGTAGGTAGTTCTGCTGTTCACAAAATTACTTTTCAGCTGATATTTATACCTGTTCCTTGCTGAAGTCTCTAAACTCCTGATTTTTCTGGTGGATATTACAGACAGCAGCCTACATGGTCACTTAAATGGAACAGCAGCATTTCTGTGCCCAGGCTGTAACTTGAAATGAGAGGATCTCCTTGCCATCAGACTTGCACTGGGGTATGCTGTGAGTGCATCCAGGAGCTGTGAACTGAGTATAACTTGCCTAAAGAAAAAAGAATAAATTAAAGCAAAAGCAAAAAAAGGTCCTTATGTGAGTGCAGCTATCACATATCAGACTTGAAGGTGTAAGGAAAATCCTTATTGACAAATGGTTCTTATTTGACCTGCTTCGCTGTCCTGGTGATTAATAATATCCCTTCCAGGCCGGTACCCAGGGCAGACAAAGCACTCATTTAATATGACACAGTCACACGAAGTAATGAACCTTGTCTGAGAAAAGTCAAGAGTTAAATTCAGTTAACATTTCAAAGGCGGGATTCTTGGCCTTCTGCCACTGCTACAGCTTTCTCCCATAGCAACTAGTCTCCAGATAGCAATAGCATGATTCACTAGTAGCGAGAGGTGATTGCTGAACTTGAATATTTGCATTTATAGATCGACTTCGAGTAATGCATTTGCAATCTCAGTGATTTGTGTCCCTTTTACTGCGGTCTCCAACTGCCCTTCTCCTTTGGTGGAGCGCTATGCAGTGGGCTGCTGGGCTATTCATGCCTGTGATTAGATGTGTAATAGATTATTGATTGCTTTGTCTTGTAAGGCACTAAATCAAGTCTTCTGTATTGAACTGTTTACAGAGTCTGTTGTTTACTTCTGTGCATTTACAGCAGCTGGTTAAAACCGAGGCTCGAAGTCTGCCACAAAAATAACTTGTCAGTAATGTTCCATATAAGCGAAGAGTAACCTTTGTTCATCTTCACGCCTTTCTCAAACTGTAATGTGGGACAGTTAAAAATTATCTACCTCTCCTACTGAGAAATTGGGGAGTGCAGGGGGGAGGACAACATGAAGAGTGTAGAAAGAAGAAACAAAAGTTACTTTGTGGCAGAAGGCAGAATCAGAGCAGAAAACTAGGGAGGTGCAAAATTGGCCACTTGGGGGCTTTATCAAAAGACAAAGCAGTAATGATACAGCCATCATGGACAGACCAAAAATAAATAGGTAAATGGAAAAGAACAGGGACTAAAGAAACAAAAATTACAAAGAGACATAATTCTGGTTCTTTTTTTAGCAGTGTGTTGTGAACAGTAACCCTTAAATACTAGATACCATTAAGGGATTATATTATCTCCCAGTATTCTGGGTCTTAAAAAGCAGGAAACATATTAAAAAGACCTTTAGTCAATAAAATTACCCTTTCCTGCATGTGGCACAGGGGTGCACTTCTTGGCACTCAGGTGGACACTGGCACACCATCGCGTGTCTGACGGACAGACATGTTCTCCAAAAGGTGCTGTGGGATCTGAGTGTGCAGTCAGGTACCCCATAGCCCCAGGTGCATTGCAAGAGGCTTCCTTCAGGATGCTGGGACCACCTTGGCTTGGATGCAGATGCCACACCTGAAGGGTATCCCCACATGATTTACCTGGAGGCCACCAGCCCTTGGCCTGCTCTGAGGATGCAAACAGGAACAGAGACTGCAGTGGGCTGTCACATCTCAGTCTCCTCCAGCCCATGGACCCCCACAGGACGGGGGTGTCAGTCCCAGCTTCAGAGCATGGTGCAGAAAGCCCTGCTTGACAGCTGGGTACAGCTCACAGCAGCGTACTCATAGCAGAGCAGAGTTATGCCAGCAGCCAGAGCTCCAAAACCCAGCATTTCCACAAACCAGAGCAGTTCCAAGAGGAGACACAGAGGCAAAGCCTCCGCACAGACTCTGCTGCCCAGGGCTGTGTCAGCAAAAGATCTGACAGAAATTCGACTTGAGCTCCATCAAGTGTCTGTTCTGTCCCTTCAGCTACAGGCCAGAATGAGTTTCACTCTCTGATTCTCTTTTGCAAGTGGTGACATTAAACACAACCAGAGACCAGGGGCAGCAACAGTGATCTCCCGTTTTGGAGCCACTATGCCAATTTCCCCCTCGCCTTTCCCCTCCTGACTACTTTTCACACTTGAACGATTCTCAGGGGTGGTAGCCTGCCCATGGGTGACTTTTCACACACCCTTTGTGGGCGCAGCTGGAACAGACCTTACTGATTCCCAGATTGCTTCTTGGATGCACTGCCAGCCCTTGGTAGATGTTAGTTCCCTCCATCTGCTCCTTGAGCTGCTTGGGACAGCTCTCCCTTCCCTGATTCACCCCTAATGAGCTGGGTCAGTTTTAACTGCTTAAAAAGCAGGTTCCTGTCAACTTGGGAGCCTGCTTTTTGCCAGCACATATGCAGGGAGTGCTCCCGTGTGTGAGTGACTTGGCTGTCAGCTCTGAGGTCTTAATGAGCGCCTGGCAGAACACCACGAGGCAGCTGCGGAGGAGCAGGCAGGGGTGGGAACCTCATCCCCATCCCAGCTGCCGCGAGAAGACACACGGACAAGCCTCAGGAAATGAGCGCGGGGTACAGGGCAGACCCCATGAGGCTGGAGCTGTGCACCCCCTTCCATTCCTTTTGGAGTGACAGACCCAATACTGTGCAGGCTGTGCTTTTCCTTTGATCCATGCCTGCTGCAGGCAGACATCTTTCCCCCTGCTAATTTCTTTGCCCAAAGATTAGATTCTGCCATGCTAGTCATCACTTGTGCTCCCAAACTGCCAGCAGCCCTTGACAGCAGCATCAGTAACAGCCTATGAGGAAAATTGCATCCATCCCATTTCTTCTTGTTTTTACAGTATTTGCAAGCTCTGGGCAGTTGTTCCAGCTACATTCCTTTTGGCAACTGGAAACATCTGGGCACAGGTTGGAGCAGGTATCCTCTCCTGGCAAACAGGGCTGAATATTCCTCTCCTTATGCTTCTTTCTGTGGTGGTTCAATAGCTTCTTTTTCAAACACACGACAGCTGAGGGCCCCCTACAGACAGGTTGTTTCCTTTTCCCCGCTCCCCCATTTTAATGCCCTTAACACGAGAGTGTTATTTATTGCAAAACTTGGGACATTTTGTCACAGCTCCATGGTAGTATCACTCCACGAAAAGCTTCAAAAATTACTCCCTTCAATGAGATTTTATACTGTGTTTTAGCCACTTCTACTCCTCTGTGAGTTATTTCCTTCACCACAGTTTTAAAATCTCCTAACAGGTCTCCTTCCCAATCTGCCCCAATCGTTCCTGTGCAGCAAGGATCCACATTCAGTGTCATATCATCACAGCTTGATTTTGCACTTCACTACCAGCCAGAAATAACTCCAGCAAACTGCCCAAGACTTCTAACCTCACAAAAAAGCAGCTCAGAGCCCAGGTCTTGGCATGCTGGTGTAGTTTAGCAAACGCCGTAGGCTGGATTTTTCCCAGCTGCATTTTGGCAAAGCCAAGACCAGCTTGTAAGCATGGCCAGCAGAACACATGGCCAACACAGCCCCCTGCAGGGATGAGAAGGCCGTCAGGCAGCCGGAGTTAGGAGCTGCCCTCCCTCACTACACCCCAGAGAGAGCTGCATCTTCTGGGTTTTAAAAGCACAAAGAAATTAGTGATGCTCCCAAACAGGACAGGTGTTCTCCATGAGCCAGCATCCCTTTCTGGTCAATAGGATTCCTGGCAGTAACTCAGCTGTGGTTAATTAGAGGAAAACATTAGGATAACTCCTTTGTTTCTGCATACTTTGTTCTCTCCAGGGGAAATTTTGGTGCCAATGATTCATCTTTGGATGAATCAGAAGTAGGAAGCAGCAACTCAGCCCCTGTCCCCAGAGCAGGGATAGTCTAGCTTTGGAAGCAACCAAATATATCTAGGCTTCCCAGGCAGCTCCTGCAACTCACTCTCTGTGACCTCTCTGATGGAGATCTCTGAGGTCACATGGAAAAGTTGCCACCCTAAATCCCAGGGATTTTCAGGCTGGGTTTGGATGCCTCTTTGGGTGTTTGAAACCTTTCGCTGACCTGCCACATCTCTGCAGCTTGCAAAATTCCGGGATGTGAGGGCCTCCAGGGGAACCTGTGAGAGTGGAGTACAGCTGATCCTGTCCCCTCAGTTGTGGCATTACTGACTTCACACCCTCTGCAACCAGGAGGCATTTTTGGGAACGTGGGCTGAAGCCCTGCCCCAGTGGTGGCCACTGTGCCCTCTGTTACAAGGACTGAGAAGATCCCACAAGGACAAGCCCCCAAAGGGGCTCCCATGGCTGCAGCCATGGATGACCATCACCCCACATTCAGGCTACATAAAATTCCTGCTGGAACACTTTTTTGTTATTCACATCAACTCCTGGTGTTGACCAGTCAGTGACACCTGTAAGAAAGTGTTTAACAGACATCTGCTGGCAAAATATCCTCCCCCCTCCACCTCCCAACACACAAGGGAGCTATTACTTTTTCAGGTTTTTTTCTCTGTTTTCAGTAGTCCTTATAGTCCCCATAAATTTCATTCACTGGATTTATGTGGTCACTAAACTGCTTGATACAGTATTATAGTCACAGCAGGAAATTATTTGCTATTCTGGTGAAAATGAGCATTTCCTAGTTTTGTCAGTGCAGGGAATTACATTATCAGGGAAATAATAACCAGCTGAACTGAAGAAGGGTTTGATTCATGATAATTACTGATTATATCCAGATTACTTTATGGCTTTAATTCTTTGGTCTCCCACTGTTTGCTTGCTAAACCTCTAAAATAAAAAAGGCAGTGAGCACATGAGAGCCTTGTTTGTAAGGCAAATTACAGAATCTAATTTGTTGATTACATGAAAGGAAGCAGAGCTCTGCACAGACCAGGACAGCAGTGGGAAGGAGCACTTGCATCCATCCTTGGCTGCAGCCACTTCTCTGCTGCTCTTGAGCACCTGGTTCACATCCCAAGACTGCAGCCCTCACCTGTGCTGGTGGCAGGTTTTACTCCAGGTGCAGGTAGCTCCTTGCTTCTCCAGCCCGTGGCCCCCACGTCTGTCTCTTTTCTGCTTTCACCCCTGTTCATCAGGCAGAGAGAAGAGGATGCATCAATTCATGTGTGCTCAGTATGCCACTAAAAACATTTCTTCCAATTCAGTGCAACAAGACCCTTGCAAGCCTTCAGTTATAACTATAACTATGCTTTGTAACATCAGAAGCTGGTTAGCAAACTACAGGCTGCTTTTGACAGAAAGCTATCCAAAAATAGAGTGGCGCATCACCACCGCTTCCCAGCCACTCCAGCCTTTCCAAAACAGCTTTTCTCTTCGTATTTCCTACAGCAAACCTTCAGCCGACTTGCAATCCCCAGAGACGAAACCAGTCTTTTGATCTTATATATTATTCTTAGCATTGCTGGAGCAAAATTTCGGCCCCTGCTCTCTCTGTAACTGAGAGATGGGGAGTGACACCCTGCTCCCCCTGTCCCTGGCTGCCTCCCTGGCTGGGAAGCCTTGTCATTCCCATTGTGCCCAGGGCAGCATGCTGAATGCATGCTGCTTTTATTCTTGAAATACATAGCTACACCCCCCTTCAGTCAAAAGCAACTGCTGGGGTGTGCATCCAAAAACATCACCCTGTTTTGGAGCAGGCTCAGAAGCATGGCTGGGTGTGTTTGCCTGCAGCCACTCCAGCACATGGGCCAGCTGGGATCTTTCACCTGAAAGCACTTTATCTAATAGATGAAAGGGAGAAAGAGGGAAAGCAATGTAATTGCCTGCCCAAAAAGCAGCCCGCTGTGTCAGGCATGCCTGCCTGCAACCCTGGGGATGGCAGTGCAGAGGAGCAAGGGCAAGTAGCACCTGCTGAATCCATTAGGGATGGATGGCACTTGCAGCCCATGTGAGTGTTGTTTTCACCATGACATGGTGCAGGACCAAATCCAGATTCTGGGATGAAGGATTTGCATCACCAGAACCCCTCTGGGAGCCTCAAGAAAAGCACCCTGTCCTCTTGGTCAGTACCAGCCATGGTGATTCCCCCAGCCCAAATATGGGGCAACGCTGTTCCGTTGTAGAATAGTGGAACCATAGAGTGGTTAGGTTTGGTAAGGACCTTAAGGATCATCTAGTTCCAGTTCATCTGCCCTGGGCAGGGATGCCTTCCACTAGACCAGTTCGCTCAAGCCCCATCCAACCTGGCCTTGAAGACTTCCAGGGATGGGGCATCCACAGCTTCTCTGGGCTACTTGTTTCAGTGTCTCACCACCCTCACAGTGAAGAGTTTCTTCCTTATATCTAGTCTCTACCTACCTTCTTTCAGTTTAAAGCTATTAACCCTAGTCCAAAGTCCACACTACTGCTGTCCTTGAGCCCATGTTATCTCCCTTGCAAGTAGAGAGCCCCCTCCTGGATGCAAAATTGGATCCTTGACATTCCCAAGTGCCCCAGCAGGTGAAACACCCTGACTCTAAGACCCACGTGCTGCAATGAACTTCCCCAGAGGGCCAGTCTTCAGATGTGGTCCCCATTCCTGCCATATTGTCAGTGGGGGTGTTTTAACCTTTCTGTTTTGGGCAGGTGGATCCACCAGCAGACTTCTATGTGCCTTCAGGCTGGTCACATTTTGGATTTCTGAATTTTTTTTTTCTCCCTTTGCAGGTCACAAATCTTTAGAAGAATGATACGTGGCACTTTGCATTGACCAGTAAGAACTATTCATCACCACATTTCCTCCCTTATTTGTCTTATTTCACTGCAAGAATAATAATTAAACAGTAATCATACTTAAATACAATTAAAAGCAGAATGCTTTCCTTTTGGCTGTTTGCTATGGGAAGGCCGTTTCTTCCCTGTCTGACCCCGCTGTTTCACTAGCACCCACCCTCAGATAACGTTTGATCACCACCGCAAACCAGAGGGACGCAGGTGATGCCTCGTTTCTGTGCTGGCTGTGCACGGAGCAGTTTTGCTTTATCACGGAGCCGGCTGCCCCGGGGCTGACCACAAAGCACTTCAGGCCGTGCCGAAACCCACCTGGGTGACGGCTTTTCATACATCCCGAGCAATCCCCCCGAATTTCTGCCTGGAGGAGGCGGGCGCGGGGCCGTGACAGGGATGCGCATCGGGAGGTGGCAGCATTTACCCACCGCGCTGAGCCCGGGGTGCGAACAGCGCCTTGCGCAGTCACGGTGCTCTGTTCGAGAGAAAGGCAGCAGTTTTTAATCAGTTTGCTTTCAAGTCTCGAGTTTGGCATACTTTCCTTTTACTACTTATTTTTTTTTTTTAGCTCTTCCTATCTTTCTTTCTGGTTTTTTTTCTCTCTTTTTTTTTCCCCTCCCTCAACACCTGGAGCAACATCCCAGGGTCTCACACCCGAACACTGCTGATCACTCCAGCCCCAGAAAGGGTAGGCATCACAGGAGAGTGCTCCCAGGTCAGCCGTGTCAGTCATGGGAAGCTCTCTGCAGGACCAGGGCTTCCATTTGCTCAAGGGGATGGGGACTGTGGTGGGGCTCCCTGCATCTTTCTGCCCACCACAGAAAAAGTCCTGCAGAAGCCCTGTGAGAGCCTCCAGAATGACTGAGAAATCCCACTCCTCTGGTCATCTCAGAAAGGGAAGGTGGCACTGCTACTGCTCTGGGCCATGGGTGGCACAAAATCCAGGGGACGCCTGTGGAGGGACATGTGGGGGCTGTCCAGACCCACACCCGATCCTCTGTGCCCCCCCAGGCCTGCTGCAACGTGGCCTGTTGTGGGTGTCACAGCCCTACCATCCTGGTCTCCTCAACCACTGGGAAGGCTATAAAGGGCAGGAAACAAATAAAAACATATCCAGGCTGGTTCCTGTAGCAAGAGCTCTGCAACACCTTCCTTTACAGCAGGCAGCAGCCTGATGAAGGAGCAATGCCTGCCTGCTCCTCCCTGATGCAGAACTATTGCTCCACTGGGCAATTTGATCAATCAGTCCATGTCCTGCCAGCTGCATAAAATACTCTGAAAACCCAAAGCTTTTCCTTGCCCTCATTGTGCCAGGTTCAGACTCCTACAGACCACAGACCTGTTCAGATCCAAGGGAGCTTGGGAGCTCTTTAAAGAAAGCACCCGGATGCCTGTGGATAACCCATGTTCCCTTTCCAAAAGGAGCCAGAGTGCTTCAGAGCCCTGGCCATCACTCAGAAGTGCCTGCACCAATTTTGCCACCGGGACATACCTGTTTCAAGAATATATCCTCTTGTTTGCAGAAAGTTCCTGAATGGATAAACACCCAGTTCTGCTATGGAAAGGGACACTGACAGACATGCTACTAACCCACAGCCAAGGTCCAGCACTGATGGGCACCAGCCAAAGCCAAACCAACAATAAAAAAGCAAAAGACCCCAACCTCATATCTTAATTTAAGAATCTCCCAGGACATTTCCAAAGGCTTTCATTAAAAGCTGTGTCTGTGACTCTTTCTGTAGACATAGATCATCACTGTTCATCTCCAGGATTCAGGTATAGGAAGGCAGGTGGAATGATGGGACAATGCCAGCATTTAAATGCACAAGAGCAGCACAGAGCCAGAGGACACACCTTGATGAAAACTGTTCATAAACTGGTTGGAGGAATGCTGGTCCCAGCAGAACAGCAGCACAGCCCTCAGGTGCAGGAAAAGGCACAGGGAATTCACCCAAATGCTAATTCCTAGATAAACAGAATGGCCAGAAATGGTAGAAGGCATGTGGTGTAGGATAAGGGAGCTGTTCCCCAGGAATGAGCAGAGCACCACTTCTACACAGCTATTTCTCTGCCCTGAGATGGTGTTTCTGCAGGGACCCCTACCTGCTGGAAAGCTGTGATCTTCACAGCATAACTGGGGAAACACAGGGGCATTAAGAAAGGTTTAATTCCTAATATGTTGGCATCATGTTTTATAAATACTTAAAGGTAGAGGTTCTGTCTCAGTGATAAGTCACATAATTGGCAGTTGTGCATTTGTTAAGTTGCTACATTGTGGTGCTGCTGTGGAGGGCTTTACTTACACATCCTCACCAAGGCATGTTTGTGGGGTGTTGGAGCATGACAGATCCCTGTGGCTGGTTTGCCTCTTTACCCCTCCCAAACCAACATCTTTCCAAACCCAACCCTCTTCCCAGGGCTGACTCGGGAGAAGGAACTGAAGGGAAATGTCCATTGACTCTCCCCCTTTTCTGTTTTGTTTTGCAGCATTACTTTTGGTGGAGGGCTGAGGGTACAGCATGGACCCATCCATGCCCCTGGAAGAGCTCTGTCAGCAGGCATCAGCATTCTGTGTGTCTTTAGATGGCTTCAGTCTCAAGCAAAAGCACCCAGGACTGCTCCACTTACTTGAAGCCCCAAGCCCAGGACACTTGTAGCCTCTGGTAACTTCATGCATGGCTAAACATTGCCTTCCTGATGTGGGACCAAACGCCTCAATGGATCAATGCTCTAACACCAGCATCTGCACAGGCCTTGTGATGTCCCACATCCAAATTCCACCTGTGTTGGCTGCAATGACATCAATTGTTAGGCAATGCCAAGGCAAGGTGAACCCTTCTGGCTCTCAGGCACTACATGGCAGTACAAGTCCCCAAGGCTTAGAAAGTCACTTTTTTCCCCACAAGTCTCCCTGGGCTTTCTGCATCCTGCATGACCTCTGAGTGACACAACCAGAGCTGTCACCATGGGCAATGGTGGCTGTACTGGAGCACTGTGGTCCCATACCCATTTTGGTCTCCATATAGACCAAGAAACCAAAGCAGGAGCTCGGTGTGTTGCCTCCGCACCCTGACATTTCCTTGGGGAACAGGGCTGAGCGGGGCAGCCCACAGAAGGCAGGTCACTGTGCTGGTGGCTTTGAGGAGCTCTTGCCCACCACAACTAGCCTTTGTGGGCATCCCACCCAGGTCGTGCCTGGGAGCTGGCACTAGGTCTGTCTGTCTCACCCCCTGTGGCAGTTTGTCTGCTCCTGGTGATTTGACAGGTCAGGCAGCAGAAGAAATCCCTCACCAAGCCCCCTAGGGCTGCCTTCTGGGGGCACCCCCTCTGTAGCAGGGCTGTGCATGATGGCACACTCCTGCCAACACTCACATTGTTTTATGGATCATTACTATCACGTAAGTGTTGCTATCAGAGAGGCAGGAAACTGGGTCCCAGCCCCCACTGCATTAAACACGACACAACCTACTTGGAGATGGCCAAAGCTGAGGTTCAAGGTCCTGGTTTAAGCATATACATAGAGGAGCTGACAAGCTGAAGGCTGGCATGTCCCAGAGATTTCGGAGGAGATGCTGAAAATCAGGAAAGTATAGCTTGACTGAAAATATTGAAGTACTCAAGAAAACTAAAGGCTACAAATAAATCTTTGAAAATCCATTTTGCCTTAGTCCTGAGACACTGCAAGAAAATGTATATTTTGAATCAGGTCTTGGAGGACAGGTGGGCTGCCACAGGAGCATTTCCCAAGACCATCACTCAGGTTAAAATGAGCGTTCTACAGGCAAGCATATCAAGAACTCCCCAGGCTTTCACACATTTTTGCTGTACTCATCTCCTAATGTGCACCTCGGGCTGGGGAGGAGCAGCCTGCACAGAGTGGCTCTTTCCACTGTCACCACTGGGCAGGAGACAGGGAATGGCAGGGGTGACACCAAGATGTCCCTGTGTCTCAGATAGGCAGGACAAACCCCAACCTCCACCTGAGCAAAGCTGCTTGTCCATGGTGACTGGCTCACAAGAGCCCTCTCTGTGTGGAGCTGGCAGAATTAGCTATTTCACAAGAGGAAAATAATGAAGGTATGTAAGTCCAGAGCCTTCTGCCTCACAAGAACATCCATGTGGCATGTGGGGTGGTGTTGCTGCCTGGTTTGCACCTGCCCTGCTCCTTTCAGTGACCGTGGGCATGTGGAGCAGGATTGAGCTGCAGCACAAGGCAGCACAGCTTCAGCCAAGAAGCCAGGCTGCTCAGAGATAAATGTGGCTGGCAAGGCAAACATGAGTCACTTTAGAATAAGTAACTGATCCCCCTCTCATAAATGTTTTCATTCAAAGAGTGGGGCCATACCTTTATTAATGACTGGATATTGAAGTATCAGTGCCCGTGATATTGGCAGCTTGTTTAAGTGTAGAATTTCCTTTTACAGGCTGCAGTAAATCAGGCTGGTGATGTTGGCTGAATTACTAGTTTTCTTTTGACTAATTGTCTGTTGATTAGAGTTCTACTATCACTGCACATATTCCTGTGTCATATATATTTCTAACAGGAATATTTTTAATAGTATGAAATGAAAATGCTGTCAGAGTCTTCTCTCCCCTTCTCCTTTAGGCAAAGCTGACATGAAGACCCAGCTATAAAACAACATTAACTTTATTGCAATCACATGGCTGTACTAAATACCTGTATTAACCTGATGTTCACAGAAAAGTAAATGCTCTGGGAGAATATCAACAAGGGTAACACATTTTATTTGGCAGTCAATCCCACATGTCTGCTTTGTGCTTTGCTACGACCATTTTAAATCTGGCTGCCAGAAGCTCTGGGTGTGCACAGAGGAGACAGTACAGAGAGAGTGTGTTACAGATGTGCACTGCCAAAAATGAAAGAACAGCGAGTCAAGTCCATAACCCTAACCCAAACCTGGCCATGGAGCAAGACCATGAACTACTCATTGTCGAGGAAGCAACATTTGGGGTCCTGTGGCAATTCCAGTGCTGTGAGTCTTGTATCCATATGAAATGACAGCAGAAATGACATGTCTGTCCAGGCACTTGTTCCTGCATGCTGCCTTGCCAGCCCCAGAAACCAGCATCTCCACAGCCCTCTCACACCATTCCCACTGCCCAAGGAGCCTTCTTTTTCTTCCTTCAATTCTTACATCTCTTTGCACACTGTGCCCACAGTGCAGTCCTGGGGCTCACACATCCCTGGAAAGATGCATCCAAGTGACACTGGTCACAGTGAACTTGCCCTGTAACAGAGATTTTTGAAGCTGTATAAAGCTTTTCAGCCAACAATTACTCAGGGTAGTGAATGCCCTGGGAAAGTCTAGAAAACTGAACTCTTCCCTCTTTTTTTTTTTTTAGCTAATAAAGTTTGACTGATTCAAACTCAGCAGCATGATTACCTGAAGAGATTTTATCTCCACAGGTTTTATACAAGGTTCTTTGCAGAAAGTTACTGTAATTTAGATAAATGTCTGCTGCAGTCACCAAGCCTATAGCCTTGACAAAGGCAGCTATTGATTTTGTCTGATGTGATCTATCCCATATGAACACATGCAGCTTCTCACTTTTCAGCTTATCTGCTACATTATTACTTATCGATTCCTTTATTTGCTTTTATTTACCAGCTGCAGAAGTTGCTTCAAGAAGACTCTTTGCTTTAGACCAGTTTTCTCAGCAAAACTTATCCAAAGTTTGTCACAGGGATGGCATTGTTTTCTGCTGTTTTCCACAGGTTCTCTGAGTGGCCTGAGCAAAAAGGAAACTGGGGGATCCCTTAACATCCCTCCTACCCTGACCTTTCCGTCAAGGCTGTAAGGTTTGTCCTCTGAGGTTTCAGGCATTGACTTGTGCACATATGCACATGCACACCTACATTAGTTCTGCTGTCAGACACTGTTATGTTACAGTTACCATTAATTCAAATTAACGTCTGTGTCCTAATGACATGGACTAGAATCCGACCCGTTTGTTTACCCACATTGTTATGATTTAATTTGCAGGCTCTGTAGTGCTATGTCAGTTGCTGCAGAGCATGTACAGCAGACATGAGCATCTCAAGGAGATTTTCTTCCACTCCCTGCCGTTTTGGGTGGCACCAGCCCTTGCTCACTGGAGGCCCTTCACTCTGCCCAGCAAGCGGTCACTCACACCACAGAAATGGGAAGAGCTCAGATCAGGGGCTGGCACTCTGAAATTAGGAGCTTGCAGTGATTCAGTAACCCTTTCCTCCCATCATTTGTAGGTAATTTGGAATAAAGAACATTTCCATAGAAAACAGTTTACCTGGGACATTTTCTCTACACTGTTACTTGTTTGTCACCAGTTTCCAAACCCAGCTTTAGCTAAAGAGGAAAGATTATTTACTCATAATATTTTTGCATGGCATCTCAGTGAAACAGAGCACTTTGGCTGGTGCCTGAGGGTACAGCTGGCCTCAAATGACTCCAGTCATTTCTCTATAACATCCTGGAGGTCAGCTGGGTCCAATAATTATAGGAAGTGCAGCAAAGCACCTCCTGTGGTGACGGATGATTTGTTGCACTCCCTCCTGCCAACGGGCTTGCATGCAAGGAAATGTGACAAAAAACCCCTAGATTTAAAAAGATGTGTATATACATACACACAGGCAAACTGGGAGTTCAGTGCTTGATTAAGAAGATGTTGACACTGTGCAGGAAATATTTTGGGAGAAAGGCCTGCCATATTTATTCATAAACAATTCTCCTCACATGGGCTCCTTCCTGATATCTAGACATTGTATGAAATGGGGGAAGAATTGCTGGTCCTTGAAGGCCAGCAATACATTAAAAAAGTACCAGCAAAGTCAGGACTAAACAGAAGGCAAAGGATGTAGCACCTGTAGCACCTGACTACCTGCTACTCAAGTGTTTGCAAACAGCAAATTGAAGAAGTACATGTGACTGTAGCACTGACATGCTGCAATAGTGCTGGTAGGGACCACATACATGTATTCAACTGGTCACTCTCTGGAGACAAGGTCATTCTCCCCATGCTGTTGCAGATGGATGTTTGCAACTTGCTATGAGAGCTTTCCAGTGATGAAGTTCCCACAACCTCCCTACAGAGACTGTACCAGTGCTCCTTTGTTTCTGGCAATTTCCCAGTGTCAAGCCTGACTCTTTCCTGCTGCTGTTTAAGCTCATCATTCATTGTTCTACACACCATGGATGTTCGATGCACAAAGTTTCCCTTTAATTTTACTGTAGCTTTTGCATACTGGAGGAGCTACTCTGGGCCTTCATAAATGGTGAGGAGAAACTGTTGACTCAAGATAGTCCTTCATGGGCTTGCTACATGGCTGTTTGCTCTATCCTGGATTCACACTGCTGATTTTCCTGCAGAGTTGCTGTGCTTATCTCTAACAGACTAGTTCTTGATTTTTTTCAGACTCTCAGGCTTGATAAGATCGTGTTGAACACCAAGTCAGTCCTCCGAGGTAACTGCAGCCCCTCCTGGATGCCTGAGAGCTGCCTACTGAGTAAGTACTATCCCTGCTCCATCACCCAGGTCATTTATGAAAAAATTGAATCACACTTTGTCTGAGACAAACACCTGTGACTCAGTACATCCTCCAGCTCTGGCAGCACACCCCAGTGAGTGCTCTCACAGGGTGCTTTACAAAGAAATTTCACTCACATGAAGCTCTCCTCCCTTGCTTTTGAGAGGTTACACAGAAGTGGGGGTTATGTCAGGTTTTCTTTTTCACTGCAGCTATAAAGGACATTTTCATATAGCAGCTGTCATATTTGTAGAGAGAAAAATAAACACAAACAAGACATAAACAAGCAAGTACTGTAGATTCCCTGGGCACGATGCCTTTATCAGCTCCAGGTAAAACTTTGACAATTAAAGCCAGGGAAAGAGTAATATAAACCATAGAGATTTTTGCTGTATCTCTGTACAAAAGAACACTTTCAAAAGTTAGAAACCTCCACTGTTGGGTCATGGCATGAAGGAGCCTGCAGAAAGACAACATCTCTCTGATGGCTGGAATGTGCAAACAGCTCTTGGGAAATGCAGCTCAACGGGAAACCGCATCGAGCAATAGTTCTCCTCTCGCCTTTGCTTGGGGTGAGCTGGGGGTATGGACCTGGTTAACCACAGCACAGCAAGCACATCACAGCCAATCAATAGCCCAAAGTGCTGGAACAGCCAAGAAATTGTTGCTATGGATTTATATAGGGTTATACATTTTAAAGGGAGGCCACCTGAGAGTAATCTTAAGAAGCAGGAACAGTTTCTATGTGGAAGCACAGGGAGGTGATACCAGGACAGACAAAGTTATAAACATCATATTAAGGCTTTTGGGAATAGAGCGAAGGCAAGACGATGTAAAAGCTGCCTTAGGTTGTTTAAAAGATAATTTTATTGCCTGTAGTTGATATAAGCAAGGACATAAATGTGCATTTCTCACTCTCAGTTTCTGATTAAGAAATCCAGCAAACTCCAGACTGTGACTGCAGCCACTCTGCAAGGCAGCAGGATGGAGTAGGGAGGAAGGTCTCCAAGTGACACAACACCACCACCTGCCCCAGACCTGAGGTTTGTGTAATGTGAATGGGAGAGGAAAGATACCTACCTCTCCAGGGGAGCCTCAGCCAGGCTTGTGGTGGAGCTGGCAGCTGCAGCTCCCTGAGCTTGGTACCCAGTTTACCCCCTCCCCTCTGCTTCAGCCATGCTTGCATGTCCATATTAAAAGGGAGCCATCACCAGAAGTGCTGCTGAAGGGTAAGACTGTTTACCTCCACCAAAGGGTCTGATTGACCTCTCTGCGTAAAAGCAGCTTGTGACGTGCTTTTAGGCCAACCTGAATGCACCTGCATGTTGGCTGTGCTCTGTCAGTGGGGCTACACCACTACACCCACTGTTCTGCTCCTACCCTGGTGCCTGGAAAAAATTATCCACAGGGCATTGTGCTACCTATTGCACTCCAAAGACAGGTCTTGAAGATGTCCTTCAGATAGTCCAGTGGAATGACATGCTCTTTAGGATTATTCTGATCATAAACCAACATGTAACAGTAAGGTGGGCTAAGACTTCAGTGCTCACTCTGAAGCCCTTAGTGTAATACACTGGGTATCCTGAAAAATACCACTCCTGTTGTGTCTTTTCACTTCTGGTGGTAGGTGACTTTCTAAAAGCAGAGAATAAACTTCACCAGTCACTTACAGGTGTTTCTCTGGAGCACTGTGAGACAAGCAATGTACAGGTCTGATAGATCCAGTCATTTTTCACTGGAGAATCACTGGAGAGATGGAAACACCCACACAGCTTGGCAGGCACATGGGATAGGCAATTGACTGGACAGAAAACCAGTTCTTGCTGCCTGCATGACAGAGAAGCTGGAAGTGTTCAAGGGCAGATTGGATAAGGCTTGGAGCAACTTGATCTAGTGAAAGATGCCCCTGCCTATGGCAGGGGTTTGGAACTAGATAATCTTTAAAGTCCTGTCCAATCCCAGCCATCCTATGGTTGTATGATTCTATGATTTTTGTTTGCATCACTGCCAGACTGGCCCATAGACCTCTATTATTTATAGCTTTCCCAGGTGCAGCAACAGCAGAAGTGGCACAGAAGTAACACCATCCCCTTTGGAACAGTCCCCTCCGAGGTGACATCCACCCAACTCCTCACACCTGAAACCCTCTGAGGGAAGTAGTAGCAGTGCCCTGTGAAAAGAAAGGAAAATGGAGACATGTTTGAGGAAAGGCAGGTCATACCAAGAGCAGGAAACATCCCATTGTCACAGGACCTTCAGGGAAGAGAGAAGTAAAGGCCACCTTTGGGGCAGAAAAAGAAGGTGAAAGGGGTGTCAGGGCAAGAAGACAGAGCAATAGAAGTAACAGATGCATACGGATGTTGTCAAAAGAGAAACTGAAGACTTGCATCCTACCTGTGTTTTTTATGCAAATATCTTCTTCCAGGAGCAAAATTTCTTTTCCCATGTTCTTCAGTACCTCCCAAGCAAGTTTCACTGCTACCTCATTTTCTCACATTATCATTTTCTGATCTGCAGGAGAGGAGGATCACAAAGCACAGGTGTGAAAACCACAGATATCCAGCTCTCATCTGTTACTACATAGGAATGCTCCATAGAGGATTATGAGTCAGCTTTCCTGCCTTGCACTGTCCAGTGGTGTGCTGTACTCATGAGAATCGGGAAGCACCCACAGAACTGAGTGCCACCAACACACTCAGTTTGCAGGGATTAAAGTGGGCAGGGGGCGTCAGGGTGCTCGGGTCCTGCTTAGTACTGGCTGAGGCACCAGGGAATCACTGGGGAGGTGGAAACAGCCCCATAGCCTGCCAGGCAAATGGGATAAGTAACTAGTTGGGCAGAAAACTAGATCTGTTGCATGCATTATAGAGAAGCTGGACTGACATCACCAGCTCAAGTACCAGAGACATTCAGCGTGGTTCTGTCTGCTCAGATAAAGTAACGAGTGCTCATTTCAGACAAAGCATGACAGGATAGGAGATTATTATTAGGAAGCTTTTATGGATCTGACCAATACTATGGACACTAGGATTAGACAAAAAGTCCTGGTTTTAATGACAATTAAGGTAGAGACAGAGCCTTTTCTAACTCCTAAAAATGTCTAATGAAAGAAGAAAATGTTCTGGTTGACACAATTAGAGCTGTGTGCTGCTAACATGGCAGTGGGTTTCAGCAGACAAGCTAACAGCATGGCATTTACCTTAACACAGCTGGGAGTGCTGTGGGCCTTCACAGAGTCTTTATTTCCTGCAAACAGGTCTCGTGTGGAACTAACTCTGTGACAGCAACTACAGAAAGTACTCTAGTCTTTTCAATTTCATTCAAAATAAAAATAACGCAATTAGCTGTTCTCGTTCATAAATAGGTGGTACCTGATTACTCTTAGAGCTCACTATTACAGTGTTATGAGTGAGGCCTCATACAATGGGCTTCTCTGCAAATGCCTGTCTCCCACGTGACGGCCTCTGTGTGTCATGGAGCAGCTCAGAACCCTGGCAGAAAGGAGTCCATCTTCAGTAGCATCAAGTACGGGACCTGCTCTAAGTCTTCGGTTTATGCTTTGTGCACAGACCACACTTCATGCCCAAACTCTCCCTGCAAAAGATTTTCTGATGCACTTCTTTTGACAGCATAATTCAGTACCATTTATTATTTTCTTTGGGCCATTTATAGAACTGCAAGCATACAGAAATGGGGAGCCCTTAACTTACCTGTCTCACATTTTCCTTATTGCCACTGAACAATGACCTTTAAAACAAAATACACTTCTGCTTGGAAAAGTTATAAACTCAGTCCCCATATTTATTGATGCATTTATTTTCCAACAGAAGAGATTGTCAGCATCCTAATATTACCTAGATGTACTTCCTTCTATAAAATGCAGCAACAACTAGAAGTGACAAATTATATCTACCTGCAGGTATACAATTACATTATCTCACTGTGATGCAAAGGATAACATGTCACTGAAGGTGTTCATTAAAAAAACCAATTCAGTCATTCGCAGTGTTGTAGATCTAATTACATTCTATAGGAGACTGAATATTTGTTTAAACACTCTACACGTTGGAGAATGTTTCCAGAACCTTTCCTTCGGCCTTGATTTTAAATATAATTATTAATATGCATGCCCTCATCTTGGTGGTGATAAAATGAACACTGAACCACATAAAATAAGCCTTATCTCAAAAAAGACAGAAGGTTCAAGCTTAATTTTTAAAATCTTTTCCCAATCCTTCCTTGAAGAATCTTAGTCTTTCAATTAAGCTACAAAATAAAGCAACCACACAACAAGCAGGTCTCTTGGTGAAAACATTCCCTGGAAAAACAACTTTGTTTTAAATCAGTCAGGAGCTAGACAGTGAGTAGCATGAAAAAACACAAACAAACAAAAAAAACCAAGCCCACATTAAAATATTCTCCCACCTCAGGATTCCTTTCCTTCCCCAAGAGACAATTCACCTTCTCCTGACCCCACATATCCCTTGTGCCTGGAGCATTGCAGCCAGTTCATCCCTGCTAGAGAAACAAGTGTTTCCAACAGTGCTGATAAAGCTCCCTTGCATAACCCCCCCTCTCTGCCAATATCCTGGACTCAGCCCCTTTCTCTGCTGGAGCACATTTAAGCCTGCAGAAACGTAGGCCAGTGCAGAGACAAAAGGCTTGGATCATTTTTGTCCAATTCAGTATTTCTGTGCTTTCCTACCAAGCAGAGCCATGTGAAAAACACGGGTGTAAGGACACAGACCTCCTCAATCCCCACCAAGTGTAGGGAGAGAAAGCAGTTTCTGGGCTGCTTGTAGAAAGTATTCTGTGCATGTGCCCCTGCCTGGCTATAGGGGCATGAAGGATAAAAATGTAAAGCAGCTGATCAACTTGGTCCTTGTATGTCCATTCAGCAAGCAAGATTGCTGAGATGCCCACCTTTAGGAATATTGGTGCTTAAATCCTTCACCTCACTCTGATCCTATGCATCTAATTCTCACTTCTAAATGCTGACAAATCTTTATAAAATCTGCCATGGTACAGGTTTTACTCTGGTCTTGCCTGGGTAGAAAAAGCCTGTGGGACAGAGGAAGGTGCAAGGAACAGTGCAAAGATGTTCTGGCCCAGCACCTTCTGTCAGGAGCACAGGGGGCAGCAGTGGATGGAAAAGATACATTGTCTTGTAGGTCTTGCAGCTAAAAGTGTAATTGTGTTCAAAAGTAGGGCAAAAAGTGAATCTGAACTATGTTTTGCCCTTCACTGGCTGAACGGTAGGTTGGGCAACTCAAGAGACCTGCTTGCAACTGGAATGCTCTGCTTGAGGTGTCTAGGATTGATGATAACTCAAACAATGCTGCAGTGAAGAAATACTTTTGATCTCTTGTCTTGTGTGTGGCACCAACCCGTTGCTGGAAGGGTACACTTCAGCCAGCTGATGTGTGCAAGGTACCTGCCAGAGGAGCTGTTCCCATGCTGTGAGTCAGTGTGAACCACTGTGCTCTTTCCCTTATGCAGATACTAGCACATTCATCTTTTCTCTTGCTCTTTCTCTCCCACCACTTGTGTCAGGATGCCAAAAGAATAGAATCATTAAAAAGGGTGGGAATCTGCTGGAAAATGCCCTTCACTGTTGGACTTTGCTGCAACATGTGGAGCCTGCACAGAGACCTCACCATTGCTTCACCTCCTGCTGCCTTCTGTCACTTCTTTGCAGCAGACAGAGCTGACACGAGCAGACCTGCCCCTGCTGAACCGGCTGCCACTTCTACTGTCAGCACTGAGTCAGCGGTTACATTTCTCCAGCTGCCCCAGCAGCAGCTGGGTTATTTCCAGGACACCGAGTTCCTGCCCTCAATAAATGAAATTACCCCGGGGGAATGGTTTCCCTGGGAGAAACAGAAAGAGGAAAAAACTTAAGCGTTGAGAGGGCAGGGAAAGGCATAGTGGTTTTCTACCCAGGGGAGTTTTGTGGGGCACTCCCAAGCAAGATGCAGCAGCCCAGGAGCTGCACTGTGAGCTTTGGGCTTCGGGTCCCAGGGAGAAGATCACTCGATGAGGACCCAGCGATAAGGAGACACCTCACACCTCAGAGGGTGCCTCAAACAAGCAAGCTCAGCAAGGGCTAAGGTGAGATGCAGAGGTGCTCGCCCCCCTTGCAGAGCTGAATCTCACTCATTCATCCCTCCTTACCATCCGAGTCAAACGTCTCCCTCATGAAGCAGCAAGCAGGAGAAAACCACCCTTTCTCTTTCCCCCCTTGTATTGTTTTCTTTTTAAATGACTGCCACAAAAGCTAGCTGAAATGCTGAGGAGCAGCTGCGCTATCAGAAACTATTTTTACCTCATTATAAAAGTTTATCCTTTTTAAAATCAGAGAGGCAGAATGGAGATTCGAAATTCTAGTGCTTCGCTGGGTGTTACTTAGTACCTGTGGATTATTACATTGATAAAAATATGTACAGGCTCACTTTTCAGGTTTAAAAGTGTTTTTCCCTTTTGTTTGCTTTGCTAAATAAAGAGGTTTTGTTTGACCTGTGATTTTGGATCCAGCTGGCTTTTTAATATACAGTGACTCATACAAAGCAGCCTGCAGAGTCAGTCTCATTTCCACTGTTCTACCACCGATTTCAGTAGAAGCCCCACAGAAAATCAAGCAGAGTGGGGTGCTTTCAGCCCAGCTCCCAACCAGACCTTCCTCACCAGTGCCATGCTCTTTTTTCTGTAATTGCTCCTTCTGAAACAAGGGAGGTAATCACAGCAACATGTACTTCACACAACTGAAATTGCCAGAATCTGGTCTTGCAAGGCACTACAAGTCCCACAGTTTTCAAGAGGAAGACTTTCAAGGTTAGTAATAAACCATTATTTTCCAATGAAAATTGGAGCTGAGGCCAAGGACTGCCTCAAAATGTTAATTTCTTGTAATGAGATACTGCCATTGTCTTGGCTTATGTGCAATAGACCATCACCAGTTTCAGCAGGAACAGGCTGGGAGCTGTTTAGACCAGGTCTGACATTATTTCACTTCAGAATAGGGCAAAGAATTTTTAAGAGTGGTAAAGCAGGAAATCTCATTTCCATTTCCAGTAATGGCTACATTCTCAAACATTGGGCCTGATCCTTGCACCTAACTCAGTGTGTGTTTTCTCCCCTCACAGATGTGAGAACATAACAATTGGCCCACAGGGACAAGGAAAGATCTCTGCTCACCATTGGTAATGGCAATTGTCATTTCAGTTCTCGTCTCTATGCAGTTAAAGCTGCCCATTGAGTTTTGGAAATAGAAGATCAGACCCAGTCCCCCTTGATCAGACACATGGTTGTCCCCTGAGGTGGCTTCCCATTGTCTGTGTGAGGGTCATGGCCATGCCTTGCCCAGTGACTGGAAATGGGGACTTCAGGAATTTTTGTCACTCCAAATAATTTCATGACAACAGTAAAAGCACCATCATTTGACAACTGGAGGAGTCTGTGGGTCCGGATTCTGAAATTTTAACACCATTTCCTCAAGTACATCTCCGCTGTTTCAACAAAAAACTCAGCAAGAAAAATACAGGTATCATGTTATACAAAATTCCTGCACTTCCTCCATCAGGAAATGCAGCTTTCCTTTTTCTAATGTGAGACGTTATTTGGGGACAGCAGAGATTATGTAGTCTGCCTTATGTTATTCTGCTCAGGTATTCCTGCAGATCCGACTCACTTTGAAAATTAAAAGCCATATTTGACTGCAAGCTGGTTGATGTCAATTCCACTGTCAAGGCTAACCAAAACCCATCAAAATACTCTCTCCTCTTTTGCCTTAGTTGTTCTAAGAAATTATGAGTCAGCAAATCTTTCTAAAGGTGGTATATAGAAAAAAACTCTTGCATTTTTTATTGTCCCAGAAAAAGTATTTAAAATTATTGGCTAAGATCACTGTTTGCTTCCTAGAAGAGAGGAATGCTTGAGGAAATACTTTAAAAGTGTCACATTTTAAACAGGAGGGATCCAGCTTTGTTTGGGGAAAGTGGTAAACTGAAAATGCGATCATGCAACAGAAAAAAGAAACAATGTTTCATTTAGAGCAAAATGGGCTAGAATTGGAAGACTAACGTAAGTCCTTTTCATTCATCGATGAAGCGGTTTATTACTGAAGTAGAATTCTATTCAACTAAGTTTTCTTTATCTAATTTTTATCCAGGTTGTCACTGTGTAAAGAATTCTTGGTGAAAATCCCCAGTGCTCAGCTCCTGACAGAGTTAAAACAGGGAGATTGCATTAGGGGTGCTCTGTAGCAGATTCTGCATAACTTCAGGGGCTAAAAGTAAGCATAAGAAGTTTCTTCTAGGGGATTTTAGAGCCAATGCTGGTCTTCAGAGCCTGCACATGGCTCAAGTCCCACTCAGCATCTCATACCTGGGTGCAGGCAAAGTGCCAGAGTGTGAGGAGCTTCATCTGGAAACGCTCCCCTGCGGTTTTACAAAGGTCTGTGAGACTAAAGCCTAGCAGATGGCAAGTTTTTCAGCTTTACCAGAAAGTTTTGCCAGGTTTCACCTGTCTAAGGCACTCGCTGGTCTTTTCTCTCAGCAGTTACTATTGTAGGTGATGAGGCATCTCAGGCTGAATCTATGCAGGTGACCAGAGCAGGGCCAGGATGCTCCAGCCTGGCCTTGGTCCCTGGCTTTGCAAGGGGAAGGGAGCTTAAACACACTCTGTGCCACCCAGCCACAGGGCTAGAGGGAAGGCCTTGCCCTCCTTTATTTACTAGCTTGGTCATAGCCTATGAGCTGGGTGTTTAAAAAGGTGGGGGGTGGGGGGAAATCTTTTTTACCGGATACCTGAGAGTTCTTAATTTGAGCAGCATTTTGACCTATAATAAAATCTGGTTTGAATTATATTTGTAACATCACTATAACAGTTCCCTGATGAACTGCAGACCTTAGAATATTCATCATTTATGTCACATTTGTGATTATTAGAATTGATAAAAATAGTGGAAACAATAGAGTCTGGAATACTAATTTTTCTTTTAAAAGAAATCTCTCTGTATTGGCTTGTTGGATCCCTGTGGCCCCAGCTACTCCAGCAGGCAGATGTTTGATGCATTGCCCAGTCAAAAGCTGGGAAACACTTTAGTCCAAACTTTTATATGGTACCATGCAAAAAAAAGTAATCTGTTTCAGCCCTTAAAAACANGAAATGCAGCTTTCCTTTTTCTAATGTGAGACGTTATTTGGGGACAGCAGAGATTATGTAGTCTGCCTTATGTTATTCTGCTCAGGTATTCCTGCAGATCCGACTCACTTTGAAAATTAAAAGCCATATTTGACTGCAAGCTGGTTGATGTCAATTCCACTGTCAAGGCTAACCAAAACCCATCAAAATACTCTCTCCTCTTTTGCCTTAGTTGTTCTAAGAAATTATGAGTCAGCAAATCTTTCTAAAGGTGGTATATAGAAAAAAACTCTTGCATTTTTTATTGTCCCAGAAAAAGTATTTAAAATTATTGGCTAAGATCACTGTTTGCTTCCTAGAAGAGAGGAATGCTTGAGGAAATACTTTAAAAGTGTCACATTTTAAACAGGAGGGATCCAGCTTTGTTTGGGGAAAGTGGTAAACTGAAAATGCGATCATGCAACAGAAAAAAGAAACAATGTTTCATTTAGAGCAAAATGGGCTAGAATTGGAAGACTAACGTAAGTCCTTTTCATTCATCGATGAAGCGGTTTATTACTGAAGTAGAATTCTATTCAACTAAGTTTTCTTTATCTAATTTTTATCCAGGTTGTCACTGTGTAAAGAATTCTTGGTGAAAATCCCCAGTGCTCAGCTCCTGACAGAGTTAAAACAGGGAGATTGCATTAGGGGTGCTCTGTAGCAGATTCTGCATAACTTCAGGGGCTAAAAGTAAGCATAAGAAGTTTCTTCTAGGGGATTTTAGAGCCAATGCTGGTCTTCAGAGCCTGCACATGGCTCAAGTCCCACTCAGCATCTCATACCTGGGTGCAGGCAAAGTGCCAGAGTGTGAGGAGCTTCATCTGGAAACGCTCCCCTGCGGTTTTACAAAGGTCTGTGAGACTAAAGCCTAGCAGATGGCAAGTTTTTCAGCTTTACCAGAAAGTTTTGCCAGGTTTCACCTGTCTAAGGCACTCGCTGGTCTTTTCTCTCAGCAGTTACTATTGTAGGTGATGAGGCATCTCAGGCTGAATCTATGCAGGTGACCAGAGCAGGGCCAGGATGCTCCAGCCTGGCCTTGGTCCCTGGCTTTGCAAGGGGAAGGGAGCTTAAACACACTCTGTGCCACCCAGCCACAGGGCTAGAGGGAAGGCCTTGCCCTCCTTTATTTACTAGCTTGGTCATAGCCTATGAGCTGGGTGTTTAAAAAGGTGGGGGGTGGGGGGAAATCTTTTTTACCGGATACCTGAGAGTTCTTAATTTGAGCAGCATTTTGACCTATAATAAAATCTGGTTTGAATTATATTTGTAACATCACTATAACAGTTCCCTGATGAACTGCAGACCTTAGAATATTCATCATTTATGTCACATTTGTGATTATTAGAATTGATAAAAATAGTGGAAACAATAGAGTCTGGAATACTAATTTTTCTTTTAAAAGAAATCTCTCTGTATTGGCTTGTTGGATCCCTGTGGCCCCAGCTACTCCAGCAGGCAGATGTTTGATGCATTGCCCAGTCAAAAGCTGGGAAACACTTTAGTCCAAACTTTTATATGGTACCATGCAAAAAAAAGTAATCTGTTTCAGCCCTTAAAAACAGTTTGAAATTACAGTCATAAACTATAACATAACCAGGATGCAAGTGTGGCATAATTATAAATAAGCAGCAACACTGCTTCTGAAATCTGCTGCACATGTTATTGCTCTAAATAAATCAATGGCTGGTGAATTTGAAGCTGAGTGAAGGAGTGTTCCAAACTCTGAACACTGACCTCTGATGGACTCTGTGAAGCCACTAAGCCATGGTATTATCAGAAAACTGTATACTGCTTCAAGACAGGCAGACAGCAAAGATGCACTTAAATGATTTTTCTACAGCACACAGTCCAAAAAAAGGAGAAGCAATTCAGACTCCCCTCAGAACTATGGATGATAAGGAAAGTCAATTTATTGTGGCATTTTACAGGCTTTTAGGAATGAGTATTGTGTCTTTTTTTTCTTTTTCCTCTTTTTTTATCTTCCTGTTTTTTTCCCCCTCTTCTCTTCTTTTTTTTTTAGGCTAAAACAGGGAAAAAAAAAAAAAAACCAGCATAATTTTTAAATGGATCATTATTGTAAAGGGCTAACTTATGACTCGAAGATTAAAGCTACTGGAAACGTGGTGAATAATTGTAATGAGCAGCCTATTTGACCCAGCTTTTTGTTTCTTTGTTTGCTGGAGGGGAAAAAAAAAAAAAGGAAACAAAAAAGCAGTTTTTTCCCTTTGTTACTCTTTGCCAGGCTAAAGAAGAGAACAAACAAACAAGCAGGAAGGTGCCTTTCTTGGTGCAGTATTTCATCTCCATAGTGAATGATGATCTCTTTAGGCAGAATAACATGGGGAGCTTTCAAGGGACTTTGCTCAACAGGCAAATTTGCCAACTCTCTTATTTCTAAAAGTATCTAAACACACAAATTTATATTACATTTGACATATTTTATTTGTATACAAAATGTTATAATTTATCAATATTGTGCAGCAAAGTATGGATACATACATACATACACACACCCTTAACCCCCTCTGTCCCCCTCAACACACACACACATATAAATACAACACAAACACAACTTTCTTTCTATCTGCCCGTCAGAAAGGCAACACTGTTTTGGCAGATCAGCAGCTAGAAATAAGGTGCTATAATTAAGCAGTACCGGAATGTCTTCACTTTACAAATGTGATGTGCAAATTTATATACAACCACACTGTAATTTTTTACATGGAACCCAGAACTCCATACCCCGAACCGCTCTCAGAGATACAAATATGTATAAAGTGCTAATACTTAAGCATGTTTCCAATGACTTCACAACGTAGTTTGAAGTTTAGAACAGGCACTGTAATAGTTCACTGAGGAGAGATATTGTCACTCGCTGCAGTAGGGCAGAGAAAAGTCGCTCAGACATCGCTGGGGGACCGGGAGCGAAAGGACACTTTAGCCTGAAAGCAGCCGCAGAGGAGCACCCACATGGATCTCTGGATTTCCTGGTTTCTGTAGGCATAAATGATGGGGTTGATCATTGAGTTGTAGGTAGCGGGGAGAAGCGTGGCGTACGTGTACACAGAAGGGTAGTCAGGGTCCCCCACCACACAGTAGATGGCAAAAGGCAGCCAGCTGGCTCCGAAAGTCCCGAGGATTATAGCCAGGGTAGAGACTCCTTTTTTGGTGGCGACATAGTGGGAAGCAGTCAGAAAGTGCTGCTGGAGAGCTATCTGGTGGGCATGCCTGCAGACGATCTTGCAGATCTCGATGTAAAGATGGAGCATGATGAGGAAAATGAGAAAGAAAGAGGCAGAGAGTAGCGTCACGTTACTCTTGGTCAAGGGTCGGACGACGCTGCAGGCGGCGGGGTCGTGGAGGCAGTTCCAGCCCAGGACGGGCAGCAGCCCCAGGCACAGGGAGACCCCCCAGGCCCCCGCCAGCATGGTGTGAACGCAGAGCACCGTCCTCTCCGAGTAGTAGGTGAGGGCATTGTAGAGGGAGAGGTAGCGATCGACCGTGATGGCCAGCAAGCTACTCACGGAGGCGGCGAAGGAGGCGACGAGGAAGCCCACGGTGAGCAGGCTGACCGTCTCCGAGCGGATCACGTACTGGAAAACGAAGTTGAGGATGAGGCCGAGGCCGGCCAGGAGGTCAGCGGTGGCCAGGCTGCCCACCAGCACGAACATGGGGGTGCGCAGGGCGGGCGAGTAGCAGATGATGGCAACCACCAGGGCGTTCTCGCAGGCGATGGCGGTGCCGGACACGCAGAGCATCACATCCCAGGGGTTCAGGGCGGCGGGCGCGGGGGGTCGCGACGAGAGCTCCAGCGAGGCATTGCCGCCGCCGGCCGGCAGCCGGGGGGCTGCCCCTCCGCTCCCGTTCAGGGCTGCCGCTGCCTCCATCGCCGCCCGGGCGGCTGGGGATGGGCGGGGGCGGGGGGCCGGC
>VXBX01008451.1:0-90640 GCA_013400415.1 Scytalopus superciliaris | reverse complement strand
GGGGGTAGGGGTAGGTTCCGGCTGGGCTGGTGTGGTCTCCGGCGCGGTGGCGGCGGTCTGTGGTGCCGAGGTGGGAGGGTGATCACTGCCCAGCTCTCTCCGCCCGGCTCCGGGGCAGGGGCGGTCTGGTCGGGGCACGAAGTGGGCGCTGGGTTGCCGGCGGTCTGAGCCGCTCCTCCCACGGCTGTTTTCCACCCCCTCCCCAGCCGGTCCTTCCGCGGTGGGTGCCGTCGGTGCCCGCTTGCTGTAAGGGCTCTGAGCCCCGCCGGAGCTCTGTGCGCCGCCGGATGGAACCGTGTCCCAACAGCGCTAGAAACTGCTGTGAAAACGCCTGTCCCACAGCTGCACTCTCCGAACAGTGTTTACTCTGGGGTTAACAGTCTGTTCACCACCGAAAGGATCCGCGCTGTTTCCTGAGGTCCCCCAAATGACAAGGTCAAAACACAGAAGACCCAACCCCATGGGCATAAAAGATACAAGCTCCCTCCTTGTCTCCCCGTTTCTGTCCCAACAATGAACCAGCAGCCAAGGCATTTCCTCTCTAAAGCACACGAATAGATGAAGCAGAATCACAGAATGGCTCGGGTTGGAAGTTGGAGTTCATGCAGTCCAACCCCCCCTGACAAGGCAGTGTCACCTAGAATGCCTGACACAGGAAGGCATCCAGGTGTGTTTTAAATGTCTCCAAAGAGGGAGACTCCACGACCTCCCTGAGCAGTCTGTTCCAGTGCTCTTCTACCCTCAACATAAATAAGTTCTTCCTCATGTTGAGATGGAACTTCTTGTGTTGTAGTTTATGGCCTTTGTTCCTCATCCAGCCTGGTACCATCCTCTTGGCACTCACCTTTGAGATATTTTTATGTATTGATAAGATCAAAGGGTAATTGTCCCATGCCCCTTGTTATCAAAACTGGTACCGAACAAATGTGTGCAGTGGGTAGTTTCCCCCCCTTGTAGCAGTGCAGCTTTCCTAGGGGACAAGCCAAAAGATGCCCCCACCCTAGTCTGGGAGTGTGTGTTCATTCTGTGACTGATGATCAAAAGAATGTGGAAATAAAATGCCCTCTCAGTTATGGGAACAGCATGCAAACCATTTAGACACAATTTTGAAAAATTCATTAGAAGAAAATGTGTTTACTGTCTTCGACAGTCCACATGAAAAGACCATGCAGGCTGTGCCGTGGTAAAAGGTGGACACATTCAAAGGGACTTAGTGTCAGCATTCATTACATCCATCCCCATCGTTACCTCCCACTAAATGCTATTATTAAGGACACTGTATCTCCCTAAAACACTGAAGCCATTGCTTCCCAGGATTTCTGAAACACAGATTTGGGGCATCTCCCTGATCCCACCACCTGGAACCATGCAAAGGTTTTCCTCAGGGTCTAGTTCAGTCAAGTCTGAATATCCCCATGGAAGGAGAGTGTACAACCTCTCTGTGCAACCTGCACCTGTGCTTCGCCCTCAAAGATTTTTCCTTTTTATTTAGTAATTGTGCTCACTGCAACTTGTGCCTGAAGCCCCTGTGTGGTGTCCCACTATCCCAATGTTTTCCATGCCTTTCCACACATTACAACACATCAGTAACTGTAGCAAAACCAGTTTCAAGCAGGTTTGAGAAGGGCTTGTAAGTTCAAGCACTTGATCAAGTACCACTGCTATAGAACACAGCAGTAATCCTATTTCCTTCTCCAAGCAGAGAGTGGGTTGAGTACAGTCAACAGAAACTCGGATTAAGACTGAGACAAGAATCCTAGTGTGGAAACAGATGCTACAAAGTAAGTCAAGTGGAGGTAAAGGAAAACCCCAGGTAAAATAAAATTTTGGAATTGTCCAGAAAAAATCCTGCAATCTAGTCCCCAAACAGGGGTGGTTTATTTCAACACTAATTAAAATGCCTGTGGCAGAATAAATTATTCCAAACATTTTTCAAAATGGATTTAAAATGGTGCCTTTCAAACTTAATTTGTTAAGTTTGCAAACATGAACCAGATGGGCTCCACAATGAAGCTGTAAGATCTGCGGTATTTTTATGGCATCTATAAAGCAGAAAGAGAAACATGTAATTTATCTGCTTTTCAGTAATGAAATGTGGTGTGGAAAGCCTTGGTTGTGGGTAATTTGTCACATCTTTGACCAGCCTGTTACCTCTGGGAAACAGGTTTGTGGCAGGTCTTGACTATGATAGCATGTATATCAGAAGGCAGCGTATATATGTCATTTTAAATCTCTATGTTCTTGATTACTTCTTTTTTTAACTGAAAACATTAAAAGCCCATTCTGCCAAGGCAGAAGTCATTTCATGTGTGGTGAAACCTTGTGAGAGCATTAGCATCTCAGGGTAAGATGTAGGAAGAGTTTTTAACCTGTGAGCGGTCCAGTCTCACAGCCCTTGCCTGCAATCACATATTGTACTTGGTGAAAGAATTGCTGGAGCACCACAGTATGTCTCTGAAAGGGAGATGAGTGTGTCCAGCTTGACTTTGCTGCTTGTTGTCAAGTGTTTTCTGAATTCTCTGGCTCTTTAGTCCCTGCATTTCTCTGGACACTTTTACCCTTTCAAGAGGATGTTCTTACAGTCCTTGTGAATTTCCTCCTGAGCTCAGTGAGCAACGCTGTGCATCTTCCTCATCCTCCTCACATTGCCAAGTATCGATTGGCAGGGTTAGTGACCAACCCCATGCTTATTAAATTGGTTACACCTCCTTGGGAACTTGGGAACCAGAGTTGTCATTAAAATCCTTTTATCTTATTAGTAAGGATTCTTGCATCAGTTATTCCAACAAAAGGTGAGCGATCTAGATTGCTCGTAATTTTAACTGGTTGTGGGGAAAAAAGAGGAATCAAAGAGTAGATAAAGCTAGTGCCTAAGAGCCACTACATTTACCACAGCACTACAAGGGGCAGCAGGGAGAGAGGTCTGGTTAGACCTCCTGCACTGCCATCAAGATATTTTTATCTTGCCTTCTTAACTGATCCGCAGATATCACAGGAGAAGGTAAATATAAAAAAGTATGGTTTCAGCAGTGCATACCTAAGCACTCAGTAATTATCTTAGTGAGTTTCTGAAAATGAAACAGCAACAAAATTTAAAAGTTGCTGAAACAAACTATTTAAAAACTCTCTGCTTGACTTCTCCATCTGTTCTGAGATCTGAGCAATATTATGGTGTAATTTTAATATGTGATTACTTAATTTCAGTTAACTATGGATTATTTTGATAGTTGGTATTCTTTAATGATTAATAAGTAGGCTGAGTAAATGTTAAGTATTATTAAATGTGCTTTACATAGCAAGAGTTGGAACAAACAAAAACTTCACTTCAAAAATTTATCTTTCCAATAACACGCCAAGAATATTTAAGACTTGTTTCTTTTCTGGCAACATAAATAAGCCTTAAAATAAAGGCAGGAGGAGGGGAAGAGATGGGGGGATAACACAGATGGTGAGCTAACCAGCACTGGCATTTTAGAGATTTCTATGCAGCTGGTGTGAAAAGATGTTTTAAACCCTTAGCAATCCATTTAGGCGACTCTTCAAGTTTATAATTTTCCTGACTTGATGAACTCAGCCTGGTCGCCTGGTGGCACCGATTACTGGGTGTTTACTAATGATACCCTCTGTCTGATCCTTCAGATTTGGACGAGTGTCCACCTGCAAACAGGCGGTATTGCAAAACTTACTGATGACATAAACCTGAGAGAGGTTCAGACACCATTTAGAATTTCAATCTCATCCTTCACAGTCCCGTTTCTCCATCACACATTGTGGTTCCCATGTGATCCTTGACTGTGATTCTTGATGGAGCACTCCCTTTTGATAAGTCTCCAGCTGCTTGGCTGCTCTGTCCCTCTTGTGACTACAGTCCAGAAAACAGCCTGCATGTCTGTGAAATCTATTTTACTTGTACAGTAAAGCTACATGGGACTGCACAAACACAAGAAAACAATTGTCACACTTTTTCAAGCATATTTGAATTGAAAATTCTTGTTTACTCTGTTGCACTCACAAAGCTGCATTTCTCCAGTGGATTTTATGATATGGATGCTTTGGAAAGTGGTGCTGTGTCTTGTGTGGTGTCTGAATTACTAACAGGAAGTACAGGGACAAACTTCACAGAAGCAGGTGAAAATCTGCTTTCAAGTGTACCAAACATTGGTCATCAGAAATGGATTCAGGCTGAACCTTAGGTTGAATCCCACAGAGGTTGAATCCTCATGCCTTTCTTGTTCAGCGAGAAGAGAATGTAAATGCAGGTATGTACAGAAAAATAGAAGCACAGTGAACACTCTTTTGAGCTTTCACTTGTGACTCTCAAAGGACTTTGCAACACTTTAAAGTGACAGTCTTCCTTTTCCTTTGTGGAGTAGGATTCCTGCCCAGACTCCCCTTGCCCTGCCCCATCCCACAGTTTCAGCAGCTGCCAGTCCTGTCCACGGCTGACACTGGCATAGTTCTAGGTTATGATCCCTCCTCCTACCACTCCCACCTCAGACAGTATGAGTTTTGGATGCAGCTTTGACCCCTTAAGCTTAGTTGGGCAGAGACACCTCTTCTGAGTGCTCACCACCCAGAGATGTTTATTTTATTTCAGATGCTTAAGCATTCATATCATCATTTAGGTAGATAGACAGTGACTATGAGAATGATCTGCACACCTGCTTAGCAATCTCCACATCTGCCAGACCAAAGCCATCACCCAACCAGATTAAGCCAGAGGACCTTGCTTATCTTCTGAAGGAATAATGTTGGCCAGCAACTCTTGGATGCTTAAAGAGGTGCAACTCAGTTTGTAATAGAATTCATCAGGAAAGGCATGGTCATTGCTTACCTTCATTGAAAGAGATAGCCTCTGGTCCCCTTTGTTTATTTCTAGAGATTAGTGATGAATATACTGAGGATAAATACACATGTTGTGCAATCTTTCCTTCCTTGTCCTGCTTGTTCTGTTGACGGAAAGAAAGCAGCAGCAAGAAAGGTCATCAGTAGATGTGTCATCAAGTGTGGTGGAACAAGGTCTTACATTGTTCTCATTCTTTTAAACTTTTTACAAAACCTTTTTGCATAAGTTTTTTTAATGGCTTACATCTAGTCTTTAAGTTGTTTCAGGGCTTTTCTGCACATTTAAGAGAGGAAGTCCAGAGTTCGCCTAACCAATGTCTTTTTACAGCTTTGTAAAAAGAAACTGCAAAATTATTTCACTAAAATGTTTGTGTTGTTCCATGTGATTCTATAAGTTGTTTAACAGTGATGACGTAGGAGGGGGGAGAGACATTTTTTTTTTCATTATAGTTAATAGTGAGTTTGAGAACAATTTTTCCATATAGTAGAATGCAAGGTAAAAATAAATTTCATGGTGGAAAGAGCACTGAGCCCATCTTCCTCTCTGAAACTGCTTTATTACAAATATCAAGAAGACAGCCCCATCATCACCCACAAGCACTGGGAGAAAGCAAGGTCCCTGGCCACCAGTGGGAATGTTGTCCTGGGGTGCTTGGCCTGGGAATTTGACATCATAGGCACAAATCCATACATCCCAGTCAAATATATTGTATATTACCCAGAGACGTTAATAACGCAGGTGTAAAGCAATAGCATCTACATAAATATGCCCTTATTATTAGAAAGTTTAGTCCTTTATGTATTTTATTTGAGTCTTACAGACACAAATATAGTTTCATATTTCTTCACATGTCATCTTGGCAAACGTTAGCGGAGACATTTCCTTTAAGACAACAAATCAAAGCACCTTCAAAACAAGCCAGTTACTGCTCAAAAGCCTGGGTCCCTGCCAGCAAGAAACAAATTGATGATTACTTATCTGTGGCAGTAAAAAAGAATTGCAAATTCTCAGAAAACTTTTTTTTCTTTTTTTTCTGGTGAAGTCAGCTTTACAAGAGTAAAGCAAAGGTAGAGCTGGCAAGGCTGAAGTTATTAGCATCTCAGGGTGCTTACAGGGCAGAGTGCAGGGACTGAGATGATTACATCTCCATAGGCAGCAGGAAAGACTGGGAAAAATTCACAGACAAAGCAATACTCAGGTGCTGGCAGCAAGCAAAACCCATTGCTCTCCTGTGGGCATCCAGCCCTCTCTCCTCCTTATCCCACAGGTGAGCACATGCTCAGCTTGGCAGCACCAAATGCAGGGGCAGAGCCCAGCAGTGCAATGTCCATAGGTCTGGAGTCCTCCAAACAAATGCTCACACCGATGTAGATCACAAATGAGTATTTTTCCAGGAAGATTTCCAGATTGTTTAGCCTCTCTAATCCTTGCAGAACAGCCTGCTTCCTGAGATGACCACTAGAAGGACCTTCTAATATATCAGGTTTTCACTTTTATTTCCAAAAAGCCTTATGAGATGGCAGAATGGGCTTGAAATACAGTGCTGGAATATAGAGAGCTTTAAACTCAAAATTATGGGTTGAGTCACTAGCTAGAAGTTAATGGAAAAAATGAGGGATTTTGAAAAGCTGAAGGTAGCAAAGTGCTCTGGGAAGGGAAAGAGCAAAATGCAAGTTGAGCATCAATACTTTACAGTTGATAAATGTGCTAATTGGCAGCATCCACTTTTTAGGTAATCAAAGAAGTGTGTATATGTGCCATAGAAAATAAAAATTGATTGCTCCCTGCTATGGCCATAAGCACTGCAGCACAGTGTGCAGTGGCTGAGCTCAGCCTTTGGTTCCTCTTCTTGGGAATCCTGGAGTAGGGGTCATTGTCTCTGAGACTGCTTCTCTCGTGGACATCAGTATTTCAGCCAGGAGAAAATGCAGCAAACATCACTTGCCACCATAAATAATGGCTCTGAGTGTCTTAAAATTGCAAGAAGACCTTTTTTAGTCTGGAAAGTGCTATATTCAGCTAGAGATAATTTGATGGTAAATTGCATTCTGACAAAGAAGAGTTAATCACTGACCTCAAAATTAGCTGTTGCTAGGTATCCCTGGTCAGGCTCTGTTGACATTTATATTGTGCAAACAGAATGCAGTACCAACCACTCAGATGTATATTTAGGGCTTTAAAATGGCCGGTTTTCCAAGGTGTAATGCAGTGGCTGGGACTGTGAGTGCAATGGTGGAAATGTTGATGCCACCTGGATATCAGTCAGATCATTTTATGGATGTTCCTGCAGACACAGTTCCAGAACTGTTGCAAAAAGCTCAAGCCACCCCTTCCTGCCCACCCCAAAAAATGACAAAACAAACAAACAAACAAACAAAACCATGAACCTCCCTCCCCCAAAAAAACCCCTCCACAATATGTTTTGTTGAGGAGAAGCCATCCTGGTTAAAGAAGATGCACAAGTAGCTTTAGCAGCTAGGTATTATATACTGAAAACCTAAGTAATGTGGTTAGCATGACTTCTCAGAGGACAGATCACATTAGACAACATTTTCTCTCCTTCTGTGATGGGATTAGACACTTCCATGGGATGGAACCAACAATTCCGTGCAGGAAAATACACTTGGATTTCTCCAAAGCATGTGACTTGGTACTGTGTGGCATGAGATTTTTGTGACATGGTGCTTACAAGGCACATGGGGTCAAAAATGGACTCGCTGTCAGATTGCAGCAAGTACTGCAAAGTGGAGTAGGGGGTAATCAAAGCTCGTGCCTTCACTGATGTGTCATAACTATTACTACTACTACTACTATTACTACTACTACTACTATTATTATTATTATGATTATTATTTTCTAAATCATACTGTATCAACAAATCAGAAAATTATTAAAAAGAACCAAGCCCTACTACTACTAGTAAAGTCACAACAAAGATTATTGGTGTTGTAAGGGGCAAGAAGACAAGCTACTGCTCTGTGAAGGATGGGATCCTCTAACAAAGGCTTGCAGCCTGAGCAGATGCATTTCAGTTGTGATTAAATGGTAGGGGAGCCAGTTGGGAACAACTCCCAGAAAGTCTTCATGGAGAATACAGCCCTGTCTAGGAAGGCTGTGACTCCCAGGAAGAGTTGGCAGTTGACATGGATAATCACTCTTGCATTTAAATTTTGGTTGAGAAATTGCTTTGTTAAAGTGGAAATTAGTAATAATTTTAAAGCTACTTGATAAGGCAGGTTCTGAGGAGTGTAGAGACATGGTTAGGGTTAAATTGTATGTGTGGGTATCTGCAGTGGAGTGGGGAGTCCTTCCAGCTCTTGTGTTTCTTCACACCTTCCTGATCTTCAGTAATCTTGTAAAGAGATTGTTTGTAAAGAGAATAGCAAACCAAAAGTGATGAAACATGATTTTGGAAAGAAAGTAATAAAGAATGTTAAAATCCTTAAAAACCCCAAGCCACTTCCTAATTCACTGATGTGCCATAGCGTGGACAGGCAGAGCAGGGAGAATTCCAAAGCTGTCCTTGCAGAGACCCTGCAAGCAGCAGTTGGCAGAGTGGTAGTCGGTTTCCCTGGCTCAGACTGCCTCTCTGGTGTGGGGGGCTGCTTGATGAAGTTGAGTTCAAATTTAACTAGAAATCAAAATAAAAGAAAAAAGGTCTTTCTCCTTAGAGGAATCATAGTCCTGCCATGACCATGAACAGACAGCAAGTGTGTCCTGAGATGGCCTGCCCATCTCAGAAAGAGGGCTCTGACCTGTGCATCGTGAGGAGAGAGTTGTATGGCCTTGCCAGTAAAGTTTTGTGCAAATACCATTCTCTGCAAACAGGGCAGGAGGAAGCCCTCAGCATGGGCAGGGCAGGGTACCTTTTGCACCATGGTGCCCCCCAGATGGTGCCCATCAGTGTGGGACAGTTGTGTGCACATTTGTCATCCAGCAAGAGGATGCTGATTTGAGAGCACAGACAGTTCAGGAGCAAACCCTGCTTGGCATTGGGGAGTGTAACTTTGGGATCCTTAGATGCCCTGAAAGCCTTTACTCCTAGAATGGGGTTTAGGACTTGGGTTTTTTCTCCCCCAGCCCAATGAATTACTGGGAAGTGCTGAAAGAGCCACTGCTCTGCACTGCCTACTCCTACCACCCTGCTAGCTCCCCCCTCATCAAATTGGGAACCAGCCCCAGGTGCAGGCTGGCATGCCAGGTGGGGCTTGCTAATATTAGGTGTGAAGATTGGTTCATTTGCAAGCTGGGAAAAGATTGCCAATTCCTGATTTGCACCTTCTGGCTTCAGACACTCCAGTCCAATTTTTCCCGGGTCTGCTTTGAAAAAAACCACAACATTTTAGAAGATAAACCCAAAGGTCTGCTTTGATGTTGGCCATAGCACCTACCTCTGCTGCACACACTTGATGCAATAGTAAGTGTGTGTTCCCATAGCAACAGAAGGACTTAATTTAATGTATTATTAAGCCTTATTTACATGCATGCACACACACACACACCTGCATGCTGTGTCCACACACACATACACACAGAGAGAAAAGGAAAAGAAGATCCTTCTGAGAAGTCAATCCAGTACATAAGGTTCACAGTGACTGCAAGATCCTCATTCTCACTTCAAAGGCACAAACCCAAAAGCTGACCGAGCAACCAAAATGAATTCAGCAGCACAGCTCTATGGCAATGGGGTCCAATCCCATGCCAGTGACAAGCTGGGAGCAGAGATCCCATCAGTGGAGGCTGGAGGCTCACCGCTCTCATTGCCCACCCCTCAGTGCCACCTCTCCCCGTGCACGTGGTGCCAGGCAGGAAGCAAAGTCCCTCTCTATGTGTGCTGCCTGCAGCGGAGTGGATTAGTGGCAGCATTTCTGTCCCATCTGCCTTCCCTTTGCGCTGGGGGAGGATGCTGCACGCTGAGCTTCACAGCGTTTTGCTTACTTCCTTCCAGAGCCGGTGGCTTTTGGACAACCTCTGTGTCATCAAACATGAGTCAGCAATTTCCATGAGCCCTGAAGCTCTTCTTGTTTATTGCCTTTCTTGTTATTCGCAGTTACATATTAGCCAAAAACACTCCAGATAAAGCCTTGCCTCTCTTTGCGTTTTAAAACGCTGGCACTGTAAATTAAAATATCTCACAAAAAGCTATTAATTGAGGGAAAGGACAGCACCATTTATTCTCAGATACCATTTTCTGAGCAAATTGTTTAGTAACTTTGGTATATACACCACATTGTTCAGAAAACCTTGTGAATTCTTTGTGGAAGTAAAAAACCAGCTACTTTGTAAGAGCTCTCAAAAAATGATGCTTCCCTATCTTTGTGACATTTAAAATGCTAATATGGTTCTTGCATGTGCTTATTATCTAGGTATATAGAAATATTTTTCTTAACATGTCTAAAAGGTCAGAGTTGATCTCCAGTTAAAGGCATTTTGTAGGGCATCAAGATCAGACCAGACCACTTTGAAAATACTTTGCATTCTCAAGATGAAATAAAACAATCTTTGTTAATTTATCTGAAAGTATTCCAGTACAATTTTAGAGACAAATCACTCCTGCATTCCCATATGTCCCCATGGCAAGACCAGCTGCTGCTCTGGGAGCAGGGGAAGATTTCAGGTCTGGCTTGAAAAAGACATGAAGATCATTTTCAGGGGAGCATCCCTTAGTACATTTGTAATTACTTCCTTGTTGCTGGTTTTGAGATCATGTGCAGTGTCAAAATCAAGCACAAGCTTTTCTTTTTGGTGGACATGGCACCGATAGACTTCTAATGGGGTTTTCTTTATAGGTTATCTATCAGCTTTCTCCAACAATACACACAGTTAAAACACAGTTGTTTTTACTCTAGCTGATAAGTGATCTAATAGATCTAATCTGTCTGAGGGGGGATGCACACGTCTAGTATGTATCTGAACTTTATCAGAGTTGCTGGTCCAGTAATGCTCTTCTGGGTTGCATTTCCAACCACTCAAATGAATTTTTATTCCTTTCTTGGGCAGCACCAGGGACCTTTAAAAAATCCTTGAAGGGAATAGCTGAGGGATTGTAGAGGAAAATGCAATTGTTGAGCGAGGAGAGGAACGTGATGCAAAGGTGACTGGCACAGAAAAACATTCTGTTTCCTTGGGCACGTGGGCTTTTATTCCATTGGACCTCTTCAAATGTAGGAGCTGCTGCTCGGCAGCCTGTTGCAGATGGACAACCAGTGCACCCTTATGCAGGCACACCTCATCCTTTGCTCATAACCCACTGCTCTCATACTTACCAGAGGAGACTAAAGAGCAACAGGTGACAGTGTCTCAGGGGTGTTTTCCCCCACCACTCTCACTGTGCCTGTATTTCCAAGGAATTGCCTGAAAGTCCTGTATGGGGATAAAGATCTCCAACCAGGTGGCAGCGAGCCCAGAGACAACAAACCTCGGTACATGCCCTCCCGCTGCCTGCTCTTGGACCTCGCACAGCTCCTGAGTGTCACCAAGCTCCCTCAGATCACACCTTGGCTGTTTGTGAGAGCTGAAAGACTTACTGCTTAAGGAAACCAGGTTATTTCAGATCATATCGTGGGGAAGGAAGGAAGCAGAGATGTGGGATGAGTTTGACCACCCAAGGGACTTCATAAAATAACTCTCTTGTACCGGTAGGACCCCACACAGGTACCATTGCCTTAACCTTGCTGTGAAGGTGGGGACTTCCAACCTCTAAACCATTTAGGGTTTTAAAAGGTCAAGCCCCAGACTGCAGACCAAGAAGCATTAATAAACAGTTTGTTCCTGGTGAGTGGAAATAATGGCCATGTATATTTTTAAACACAGAAGAAGATCTGGGCTCATAAGTCTTGCAGGTCTGCACTGTGGATGCCAGCTATCCAAGCAGCCACACAAAGGGATGTGGAACAGAGATTTTTGGGTCATAGCTATCCCAGGGCAGCTTTTCAGTGGGTTTCAGTCTTTCTGCATGACATAGTTGCTAAGTAGGGTAGCACTGGCTGCACCAGGAGGAGGGACTCAACAGCACATGACCCAAAACAGCCTGTCCCAGCTGTGGGTGCTGCACCCTCACTGCCTGAGGGCAGGGAGTGAAGATGCTGTGGCAGACAAAAAGGAACCGTCTTCATCAAAGCAGATGATATAAATTTGCCTTTATTTTGGTCACTTCCTCAACCTGCTGTTATGTCTTTTGTCCTGTCTAAATTGAGATTTCATACTTGGAATTCATTCATGCTCCAAAAATATCTGGATACAGAGAGAAAGGCACTGGATGAGTCACCAAAAATCCAGGCTCAAGAATTTAAGAATGCATTTTAATTACAGTTAGCATTAATTTAATGCTAACTGCAACACCTTTCAAAACACAGTCATCTATTTTTAGCACCAAAATACACAAAATATACTTTCCTTTGGAGTACTTGACTGATAGCATATGCAAGATTCAAAATGGAGACCCAGATGTAACCATTATGATGTAGTCTATGGTATTATTGATTCCTAAATATGTTTGGGCCTCACAAGGTCACAGGTGGGACACCTGAAAACCCCAGACAATTAATGCACTGGGTGTCAAGAACTGAGGACATCAGTGCTTGGAAATGAACTCAGCTCCGGGTGAATATGAGGCAACATACAGTGAAAAGGCAAAGCTGCTGACTTTTAGAAAGCTGTTTGCAGGTCAGTTTTAAAAAACAGTTCTGGTCATACCTATTTCCAAAAAAATCTACTTTTGAACCTGATGGCTTAGCAAATAATCATCTCATATCAAATATCCCTTTCAAAGCCTTAATGCTGGAAGCAATGCTGATATGGCTAATATAAGCACTTAAATAAAGGTTATTATTTCCAGGTCTGTGGTAAAAAAAAACTGGCAGCAATAAGGCAGCTGTGTTCAAAAGATGCTGAATAAACTTATTAAATGCTGATTATGACCTTCTTTTCCCTTCCCTTTTCCCTATTAGATTGCTGTAAGCCTGAGAATCCCTCCTTGCTGCAACAGTGCTGACAACACCTTCCTCGACAGCTCTTCAGGGACTCACCTCATTTCCAGGGTTACCAGTGCACCCCCTTCTCTGCTTACAGTCCCAGGGCAGCACTTTGAGCACCCCATTTCAAAATCCATTCACACAGTCAGCTCAGAGAAATCAGTCTTTTGTGGTTTAGTCCCTCACTTCAGTGCAGGTGAAGTTTTGATCTATTTCTTGATCCCCTGTTAGGAAATAAAAAAATAAAAGACCCCCATGATATTGTCCCTTCATGTATTTGCTGCAGTGAGAAGCAGCTGCAGACGTTTTCTTTGATGCTTCTGTCCTTTCAAGCTATTGCTATTCGCTGTGTGTTGCGTTAAGCGCCTTTGAGGTCTGCACCTGGTAGTGCTCCTGTCTCTTTATCTGGGAAATCAACCCCAGAGACACATGTGTGGTGTCCAGGGAACCCAACCCATGCCAGATGCAGCTGCTGTGTGGCCTGGCCATTTCTTCCAATGGCCAAATAGTCGAATTCCCTTCTTACATTTGAACAGCATTCAAAGAATGATGAAGAAAAAGATATGCTCGCTGGCCTGGCTATCAGGACCATAGTCTGGATCTTTGGAGTTTAGATGGATTTTGGACTTCTCTGTAGTCATCTTCAAGTTACTTTCAGTCAGTTTGTACTGTAGCTGTTTACCTACCCTATGAATGATTGACGAATGTGTGCACTGCTTTTAATCATAGCCACAGTCTGCTCAATATACATCAAAGAACAGCCTACTCCACTGACATCAGTGTAATTACTGGGACACAAAGATGGTCAGAGGAGGATAAAGGTGATAGAAGGCCCCCTTCAAGGTGTTCCCATTGCCTGTGGGCTAGTTTAGTTTCTCTTCCCTCCCTTGCATTTTTTAAAAGAGCTGTGACTGAAGGACCCAGCTGAGTTCTTTCCCTCCCAGCACCATGCCATGCAGAGAGGAGAAGGCTCATCCCAGGAGGCTGCCAAGTTGTCTGGCCTTCCATCAGCAAAGCACTTAAGGACATGCTTGTTTGTAGGTATTTAAGCAGTACCATTTACAGAAAAACCCATAGGGCAGAGCCCTCAGGATCCAAATCAAGGCTAAATGACGTGTGAGATCTTGAAATGCCTTTTTCCCCCTTTCCAGTGGTGATGCAGGAATTGCCCAAATGAACAAGCAGAACAGTCCTACTGAAAGGCTGTCCATCTGCCCCTGCTCCTATAAGTGCTAGGGCAAACAATACCTCTTATCTGGTTTGGGTTACTATTACAAAAACACACTAAAACCATATTATATTACATATTATATTGCACTATATATAGTGCAGTATAGTGTATATTGTAGTACAGTATAGTATAAATGTAGTATCTAATATAGATATTGTATTATGTATATAATTTAAAAAAATAAAAAAAAAATATATATATATACAAAGGGTGCACCCTGTCTCCCTCATATCAGACAGTAGCATATACTGAAGGGATGGCATGAAAACAACAGAAACCCTAAGTTTCTTGCTGTCCTGCCTTGAAAAATTTCAGCCCAAACAGTGAAGTTCAGCAAATGCATAGCAACCAAAATTAGGATTCTGGAAATGGTCAGGGAAGCATAATGGATTCACTGTCGCTCAGGCTGCTGCTGAGAAGACAGCTGGAAACAAAACCACAGTCTGAGATGCATGTGCCTCTGAGTGTTTCATAAATATGCACAATTCCTGGGACACATTTCAGAGGAAAATGCATAAGGGCTTTGACAGGTTGCATGCTCTGGTAATTATAATACCTGTGTGCACCATGTAATATGTATGATGGATAATGTGTCACAGATTCTGCAGGATAAACACTAAAATAAGCACATTTTCAGCTCAAAATAAGTGAAACGTAAGCCAAACCACTCAAAATTCAAACCAAATGAATGTCAGTTCTTTCTTATTGTGTAATTCTAAAAATAAATGTAATTTCTGTCATTAACTCTTGATGATTCATTTTTAATCTGGACTGTTTCTTCCTGGGTTCTATGGACATCTGTCACTGTGGTAGGCTGACACTGCCTGAATGCCAGGTGCCCACCAAAGCCGCTCTGTAACTCCTCAGCTGGACAGGGAAGAGAGAATAAAACAAAAGGCTCACGGGTTGAGATCAGGACAGGGAGAGATCACTCACCAGTTACTGTCATGGGCAAACCGACTCAATTTGTGAAAATTAACTTACTTTATTACTGATCAAATCAGAGTAGGATATTGAGAAATTAAAAATTAAATCTCACACACCTTCCTCCCCTCCCCCAGCGTCTTTCCAGCCTCAATCACTTTTCAATTTCTCTGTCTCCTCCCTACAGCAGCACAAGGGGATGGGAAATGGGGACTGTGGTCAGGTCATCTCAGGTTGTCTCTGCCGCTGCTTCTTCCTCACGGGGAGATCTCATGCTCTTCCCGTGCTCCAGTGTGGGGTCCCACCCACAGGAGACAGCTCTCCATGAACTTCTTCAATGTGAGTCCTTCCCACAGGCTGCAGTTCTTCATAGACTGCTCCAGCATAAATCTCTCCCATAGGTGCAGTCCTGCAGGAACAGGCTGCTCCGGTGTGGGTACCCCACATGGTCACAAGTCCTGCCAGGAAATCTGCTCTGGTGTGCTCCTCTCTCCATGGGTCCACAGGTCCTGTCAAGAGCCTGCTCCAGCATAAGTTTCCCACAGGGTCACAGTCTTCTTTGGGTATTTACCTGCTCCAGTGTGAGGTCCTCCACGGGCTGCAGGTGGATCTGTGCTCCACTGTGGACCTTCACAGGCTGCAGGAGGACAGCCTGTCTCATCATGGCCTTCACCATGGGCTGCAGGAGAATCTCTGCTCCAGTGCTTGGAGCATCTCCTCTCCCTCCTCCTTCCCCGACTTTGGTGTCTGCAGGGCTGTTTCTCTCACATATTTGCACTCCTCTCTCTGGCTGCAGTTGCTGTTGCACAGTTTCCCCCCCCCCCCTTCTTGAATCTGTTATCCCAAAGGTGCTACCACCATCTCTGATGGGTTGAGCCGTGGTCAGCAACGGATCCATCTTGGAGCTGGCTGGTGTTGGCTCTATTGAACACAGGGAAACCTTCTGGCAGCTTCTCACAGGAGCCACCCCTGTAAACCTGGCCATGCAAACTGAGTGCATCCACAATGGCCTTTGTCTTCCTGTGGCTAGATCAACAATGCCTGTATTCCCTGTAAACATTCGTTAAAGAATTGACCAGCCTCTATCTTCCCTGTGATTTTGAAACCAGTAGAAGTCAATTTATCTAAGCAGACAGGCCTTCTGTAGTAATGGAACTAACTCTAGTTCAGAAAAATAAACACCTTGTTTCTGAAGTTAATGATTTTCTTCTCAGATCAATGTATGGTTTATTGAGCTCTCTGCTCTGAGAGCAAGTTATGTTCCTTATTGCTTGAGCAGAAAATTATTTATTTCATGGCTGATAAGACTGAACTTGGTCTCATTCAACTTGAAAAATACAGTCTTTACGGTAGATTTATGGTTAATGGTTGGGTGGGAAGAAATCGGGAATTTCTCTTGCATTCTCCATTCAATCTAAATGCACTTCAGCATTGTTCATCTAAATCTAAACCACCTAACTATGATCCAGACTACTGGTTTTCCCTCCCTGCACCCTCTTACAGAGCCCAGATACATCACTGTGCTCCAATGCCTGCCTCCCCTATCAGCACACCCCAGATGGGGGACACAAGGGGCCAGCATCACTTGACAGGGATATAGAGAGCAGCAGGGAGATGTGAGGACAAAAGAGTGTAAATATGTGGGTGAAAGCAAGTTGTTAACATCAGGCAGATGAGAGGAAGCCATGGTGTAAAAAAGAATGGGGAGAACAATTATATCACATTCCCACCAGAATGTGAAATAAACACAGGATTCCCCAGACTTGGTGCCCTTGGGCTAGAGGATATGAGGGACACATCTATTTCATGCTTTCCTTGTGGTTAGTATAGAAGGCCACAACTTGCAGCACTATTGGTTGCTCTGTGGTCTGAAGCAGAGAAGACCAGGGCCATGGATCCACTGACTCAGTGCTGGCCATGGATCCCCTAAACAACGTGTCAAAATTACACTGAGAGTCGACAAAATTGTTGATTGTCAACTGAGGGAGAACATGAGGCTTCCTTTCACTCCCTGTAAAAAGCAGTAACTGCAGAAACAGCAATGGGATTCTGGGCAATTGCTTTTGTTTCCTTCTGGTTCCCACATGGGCTTTCTTCCCTTCCTGCATCCTCACCTAGGAATGGCAGCTTTGGCATCTTGCCACTGTGCTCTGCCCACAGGCCAGCACAGCCAGGAAATAATGTTGAGATGGCATGGTAGGAAGAGAGGAAGGACAAGGTGGGAAAGTGAAGTGCACACAAAACAATGACCAGAAAGCCATGACGAGTCTGGCCAGGGAAGAGGCCACTTCATTTAAAAATACCTTTCTGAGGGAAATTGATTTTGTTGGTTCTATTTTCTAGGAAACTAAATAAATGAAAGATAGAATCCACAATATATTCTTTCAGTTATTTTTGCCTAACTTATGTTGAAAAGTCAATACTTCTACAGCCAACAGGAGATGTCTATAGTCCAGAGTTTCTTCAGGGTGTCACTGGAATGATACCCCTGGTTAAACCATAACCTTGCTGCTGTTAAATGTGGTACAATGGGATAATGTGAGGAAAATACTGTGCATATACAGTGTGGGATAATTCTAGCCATGTACCACAAGGTTTAGAAAGTTTTTATGCTCACATTTTAGGCCTGATGCTATTCCCACTGAACTGAAAGCAGTATTCCCACAAAGCTCCATGTGAGAAAAACTAGGTCCTAGATATCAATGTCCTTAAAAATGCATTGTTACTGATGAAGCAGAGGCAAAACCATGTGTACACTTCCCTTCTGCCAGCTGGTTTCTAGTGGTGAAACTCCACCGTAGCCTTTGTAGCTGAAGCAACAAACACCTCCCTTCATGTTGATGTCCTTTGAAATGAAGGATATTCTGCCTGGACTGAAGTGAGAGCAACAGCTTTCAGGCACATTAAAGCAAGTAGCAAACCTCCAAAACTCCACTGAGGTTATTGGAAGACTATCTGAGAGGGAGCCCATGGAGCATGGCATGCCAGCATGAACAAACTACAGAGCGGAGGAGGGAACAGGGAGTGAGAGAGTGAGGAAGGGATAGGAAGTGTGAGGAAGCTTAAAAGTCATGCTGGCAAAAAGCAGATTGTGAGCAAAGAGGGTGTTTATGAAGTTAGGATTCAAAGAGCAAGTGTCTGGTTGAGTCTGTACTATGGCCCCTTGCAGCAGGGTAAGGCTGAGAGTACAAAACCCCAGGAGCTCAGCATAGATGAGAACTGGATACTTCCTGCTTGCCCTCCTGGCCATGCAGTTGTTGAGCTACAAACAGGACAATAAGCAAATGACCCTAAGCTGAGTGCAAATGCATGCTCTAAAATCACAGCACTTAGAAGAAAAGTATTGGCAAATTTCCCTTTTCTTTTTTTTCCCTTTTTTTTTTTGGTCAATAATGAGAAATAGATAAATACTCATTACATCCAGATATCAAAGCTCATTAATTTCTTTATAGGGGTGTTTGTGATTGCTCTGTAATTAGAAGCTGAAAAGCATCTTATGCTTATGAGGAATGCATGTGTATCCTTCTCAAAGTCAAAGCACTTATACTGAGGATAAACGTTTTTCAGGGGATTTACAGACTGAGCTAATAATCAGCTCAAGTTAAACAGTTCCTTTGAAAAAATTCATAGCCTACCAAACACTGCAGTACTGGCAGTATTTGAATACTACTTTTATTTTGTGCTGCAAAACTCATCCTCTAACAGAAAATAAAACCGTTCCGCTTCAGGGAGTCCTGCGGAAAAAGCAGTGCTCTTTCAAAATGCCACCCATCTCCTGGTCCAAGGTGGCCCATGTGCACTGCCTGTGCACTGCCAAACAGCTCTGCAGAGATGCTCAGCCTGAAACACATTCATAGCATTGAGAATACGGGTGGGATCTGGGAACATTTTCCATCTTCTGTGTGAGCAGAGAAGGGCCTCCCTGTGTGTGCATGGGAGTGAAGCCCTGTCAGATTTCAGGTGGCAGCAGGAAGGAGCTGAGACAATTGCAAGACACAAGTTTCTGATGAAGTTCAAGTGCAAAAAGAGACACTTCGTGTTCATGTCTCCTCGGGCTTTTTCTGAAAAGCCTTAAAAGGGAGTGATGAAGTGGCTCTAGAAGGGCATTTTGGGACTCCACCTCAGCACTTGGACCTTGCTGCAATTCCAGTCACTGAAGAGCACAGAAATAGTATTAACTACCTTTATGAACTGCAGCCTCTATTTCTACAGGCACAGCTAATAGACAAATCACTGAAAAAGAAAATAATTTAACAGAAGGAAAATATCAGATGATATAATCAGAGACATCTATTTCCAAGTCAGCCCAAATGTGCAGTCCAGAAACAACAATGAAGCAGCAAAGTAATGCCTAGAACTAGTAAGAAACACATCACTGACTAAACTTTTCAGCTTCACATGTGCAACTCTAGAGCTGGAATTTGAAGGGTAGTTTTGTGATTGCTCAGAACAGCAACTGTGGCCCTGTGCTCAGACCCAGGATACTCAAGACAAGCAGAAAGATGGATAAAATCAACATTGGCAAGGATATGTAGAATAAAAACAGGCAAAAAAAAGATGTTTGTGAGTTAGAAGTTATAAGAAAACAAATTTAAAGGGTCCATCTGGAAAACAACTAAATCAATGCATTATTTGTGCTACCACTGTATGCTTTGCATTTAATAAATAGGAGTATAAGAGTTCACCAACATTTAATAAAGAGGAGCGTGGAGGAGATGAGTGGTGATGATTAAAACAGACAGTAGATTCCATGGTCTGTGAGACACATAGAGTATGGAACAACCAAAAGTAGCATGCATGAGGTAGATGAGGTCAGGTAGTATTTATATGCCAGATAAGTGAAGATTCTGAGTTGTGACAAATTACTTCTGATCAAAAAAGCAGGTAACTCATCTTCATGTTGTGGACACTTTCCTGCGCTTTGGGCAGAGTGTACCTCTCCTAGAAACTTCCCCATGTGGCTTTTGCTCAGCGGATTGCAGTGCAAACTAACACTCTCCAAACCAACCTTCAATGGAAAAGCATTTACTGAGTGGAAAGTGAATGGGTGTGTGGGCACTCTAATGGTATAAATGTTACTGGAAAAGCCATTCCTTAACAAAATGTTCATTAGAGATCCAAGCCAAGGCAGCAGATGGAGAACATGCTGACAGCAGGCAGAGGAGAAGCAGAGCTAAGCTTTGTGAGTCCCAGGGGAGTCGGGGAGAGCTGGTCTCTGCATGAGGCTCCTGACATGGTTAGAGAGGTGACCATGACTCATCAGCAATGCAGACACAGACAAATTCTGCTTTGGTTAAAGTTGACTGATGATTGACAAGCTATCCTGAGCCTCAGCAGCCTCTGCCCTGGCTGGTGAGAGATCGTAAGTCCCATCTACTCCTGACAACTTGAGGTAGCTCTGAATGGTGGCATATGCCCTAATTTTAGAGAAGCATCGTATCAGAGGCTGTGTCTGGAGTAGTTGAGACAGAAGTTAAAGCCACAAAATCCCTTTGTAAGAGACCCATTGTCAACTGTAATGTTAGAACTCTGTTCACTTACCTCACAGCTTTTGGCAGGTTTTGTAAAGGCTGCCAAGGGACTGACCTAATTTTAGGTTTTTAAATGCAGGTATTTTGGCTAAGCCAGTCATGTATGTCCCTCCAAGGTGGCACAGTGGGAAGAAATAAGCACCTGCAGAGGGATAGCTCTTCCTTACCCTAAGAGAGGTGATCTAACTCACCTCTGGAAGCCCTTCTCTCTGATTACAGCCTACCTGGCTCTGATGCCCCTGCCACCAGGTAAGATGGAATTCAAGCAGGTGGTGCTACAAACCAACCTGCACCTCCAGAAAGCTGCTCTATGGATTTTGTGCCACACTGAGTCAGACATGCCTGCTGGGTCAAAATTGGGTTACTTACATAGTGTGCCCAGTACCCAGCCCCCTCTCCCACAGCATCCCTTAAGCAGAGAGCAGGGCAGAGGAGCCTGAAGCCTGGGGGGAAGCCCTGTGCTGCACTGCTTGGTTACAACAGCATGTCCCGAGGCCATCGCACACGACCAGCTGGAGACACTTGTTAATGAGAATCCTGGTACATCGGGAATGACAAATATGACCTTTGGAAATTCAAATTAGGCTTGGCACATGTATCCTCCAAATGACTGCTGTGACTCCCATCGGGGCTCATGTGGATATGGGGTATGTCTCAACTGCAGGCTTGCTGCTTGTTTTACATGTGCTGTGACCCAGCCTCCTCCCTGCCATAGCAGCACAAGCCCTTTGCTCCACGTGTCTCAGTGCATGCTGGACCCAGCTCACACACCCAGCTGGGGCTCTGTGACACCGTGTGCTCCGGCTTTGTAACGTCAACCTCCCCACTTGCCTGACAACGTGAGAGCAAACGATGTGCATGTGCCCAGGCTCATGCACAGCTCTTTTGCACTTCCTAGCAACTAAATTACGGCCTCCCCACCAATCTACTCTCCCCTCTACATCAGCTTGCTTATTCAAATACACATAACTAAGGTCCAACTTGCTTTTTCACCCAGACAGCTCTATCTCTTCCCTTATTTGCCCTTTTCCTTTCCCTTACCCTCACTGAGATGCATGTTAGCTCTTGCTCACCCCTGGTAGTAAGTCCAAGGTAAAGGACTGTGATTTATGTGGAGAAAAGGGAGACCAAAAGAAAAACACCTAAAAATCTCCCTTAGGACATACTGTAGAAAGGTTAAGAGAGTTTCCTGTAAAAAGGACTCTCTACCAGAGGACAGGTCTAACTCCTTTTTTAAAATCCTGCCTTTGTTAGGAAAGGTTTAGCTGAGTTACCCCCCTCTTGCTAAGAAGTAAGTTCATGAGCCTACAAAACACCCTTGGAAACTGTGGAGGAGAAAACCAAAAATTCTCAAAATAGAGTGCAGAGCCTTAAACCCAGCATCAGGTTTCATAGCTTGGACTTGTGAGCATCTGAGTCAATTATCCAATAGTCTGATCAGGGAAAAGCATGGGAAGACAGTGGCACAGAGCATTTAATTTTATTACGGGAGAAGTTATTATAGGATTTCTGGGCTGTGGAGGATGTCTGCATGCAATGAGATGAGTTTGTTTGAGAGTTGAAATCTTACCATTTCCCTTAGTTTCTCCTTTTATTTTCTCTTTGTCCTTACGTGATCCACATTGCATTTCCAGGGAAGTATGTGGAAAATTTAAGAAGCTAAGAAAAGCTGTCTCATTGATCGAAACTCTGAATAAATCACTAACAAAACAAATGAGACAATGTATGAGAAATACAGACTAAACAAAAAATATGCATATACTCCTGTCTTAGCATCTTTGTCATACTATTAGAATAACACTGAGTTAGGGTTTTGGTTTTTATCACAGTGCAATTACTGTGTTGGGCCACATTAACAAGAAATCCTGGGAAAAGTGGAAAGGGCCTCAGTAGAACTTCAGACACCATGAGTTTGTAGACTGGTGACAAAAAGAAGCAGGTCTGCTGTTTAAAACCTACACCTCCATGGCCAGCATCCTGAGAGTGCACATCTAAACTTTTTCCCACACTGGGCTGCTGATACTTGAGTTTTTTCACTTGTTGATTTTTTTTAATTATGCAGAGAAAAATGCAAGACGGGCAAATCTTCACTAGATGCTTCAGCAATTGCTCAGTCAGTAACTGGTAAGTTACTGGGATAGCTGGGATTCAATAGTACCTCACAGGGTGGGTGGGGGTTACGTATCCCATAGTCCAACCAGGTTCTATATACAGTTGTCAATGGGACACTACCCTTCAAACTCAGTGTGGTCACACTGCTTTCCATCAGCTCCATCAAGGGTTTCAATGTAATTAAAACCCTTAATGCTCCTGTGACACCCCACCTGGAGTACTTGCATCCAGGTCTGGGGCCCCCAGCACAAGAAAAAGGTGGATCTGTTGGAATGAGTCCAGAGGAGAGCCACAAAGATACTCAGAGGGCCGGAGAAATTCTTCTACGAAGACAGGTTGAGAGAGTTGAGGCTGTTCAGCCTGGGAAAGAGAAGGCTCCGGGGAGACCTTACAGCAGCCTTTCATAATCTAAAAGGGGCTACAAGTAAAGTTTACAGTATTTCCTGGGCTAATTGCCCCAGGTTTGTCAACAATCAGAAGCATCCTCCTCCCTATGGCCAGCACAGCCAGAGGGGCCATTGTGTTTCATGTGTGTGTGGTTGGTGTCCTGCCACATCCCCTGGCCAGGGTGGATGCTGTCTTTGGGATGACAGGGCCCTGATGGAGCAGAACCTTCACTTAACCTTAACCCCATAGGATCATTATTGTTGGTTTTAGCATGGATAACAGCCACAGGAAGCAGCAATGCAAGTCCCAGCCCCCTGCACGTCTGAGCCCACTGTTAATGTCAAGGAATAGGCACAGGAAGGAACAGAGGCATCAGAATGGAAAAGTTAAAAAACCCCAAGGGATATGAGCCAGGTTTATCACTGTAAAATCTCTCACTGAGCTTTGACATGTGCCAACAGTGATTTATTCAAATAGGCTGGACCCACTTTATTGGGAGTATGAGCAAAAAACCAGCTCACTCTACCTTGTATAACTCCACACAGTAGGATGCAGAGTAATCAGGCATTGGAATGGCCTACCCAGAGAGGTGGTGGATTCACCATCCCTGGAGGTTTTTAAACTGAGATTGGACATGGCACTGAGTGCTATGATCTAGTAAACAGGCTGGAGTTGGACCAAGGGTTGGACTTGATGATCTTGGAGGTCTTTTCCAACCCAATCAATTCTATGATTCTGTGAGTGCTGCTGCAGCAGAGCTAGAGAAAATCAGAAGGGACCACTTTAAATGTTCTCTTACTTCCTTAATTAGAGCAGCACTGGAGGAAAAGACTTGAAGTGATGCCTACAAGTTGTCCAAGCACTAACATCCTGTACCCAAGCACAGCACTTCCCCAGAATATGTTACCAAGATGCACAGAACCCAAGAGACACAAGACGTGTGTCCGTTGCCACCGCAGGAGATAGGAAATCAAGCAGGGCAGATGATGGCACAGCCTGCATTTAAAAGGGAGAGATATGGTTCACTGGAGAAAGCACTGAGGGTTTTCAATTAAAGGGTAAAAGTTACAGTTTTGCTTCAAGTGAAAACTCCAAAAGGAGGAGATGGATATCGTGGGAAAACTACAACTTGTGGCACAGTTGTGTGAGAGAAACATGATTCTGAAAAACAGAGGGTGAAAAAATCAAACAAACTACCAAAAATCAGAAGAAAAAGAAGGGAAATAGACAAAAGGTAACACTTAGCAAAAAAAAAGAAAAAAAAGAGCTGCCAGGGAATACAAAACAACAGTGCTCTCTCTCTCTCTCGGCCTAGGTTTTTAGAGAGGATTTGGATGTTTCAATCATTCACACAATCTTTTACACGGTGCCTGCTAAAAATGGGAAGATGATGCATAGTGCGGGGCTATCACAATGGCTAAAATTCACACCAGGCTTTAGTGCTGGTAGCATAACTACACCTGGAATGGGGAAATGCAAATGGAACATCAGAGATGGCTCATTACATGCTGCTGCCTGTCCTACCTTTATTACACCATCTCTATTCTTCAAAGATGACTAAATTAAAAGAAAAATGGCATTTAAATGTTCTAGCTAAACCTTGGGGCAGATACAGCAAAGACCATATGCTTCTAGAGGAGCAATACATAGCAATTCTAAGTATTGTTTTATATGCTTTTTCTCAGCACTCTCTTACTTGGTTCCAGTGGACAGGTTAGCAGCTGCAATGGTTTTCTTTGTAGCATGTAGGTTTAAGAACTCCAGAAGGGAACTGCTGATTATCAATATTTGCAAGGGTTGTAATTTCAGTGTATGATTTTTTTATTAATCTTTTGTAACTTACTGCACTAGTTCCACATTACTTTTAAATCACCACCAAGAGTGACAACTTTAATTAGATTTTTAAATATATAAAGAACAGAGGGAGGCATTTGGGAGCCAAGCACATTGTATTTTTTCCCTAGCAGGCTCCAGGCAATCACTTGGATTGAAACTATGCCAGTAAATGGAACACTGCTGTGTACATACCTTAGTTTTATCCTCAGTGAACTGGACTTGTTCATGTAATTATTCAGGGAGCACTGATAGGGTGAAATCCCCGTGGAGAATGAAATTATCTCCTGAGTGAAGTTGGTATTTCCTCCAACTGTAAAACACGACTATTTGACAGACCACGTGCTTCAGAGTTTATACAAGCGAAGGCTGGCCTGAGTCTGTGAAAGCCAACAGAACCTCCCTTGGATCCTGTGCAAAAATCTCAAAAAGTCAGTAACAAAACAAAGAGCTGCCACAAGTGTCACCCCAGAACCACATATGGCTCTTTTGCTTCTCCCCCTAGCAGCTGGCAGCTGTGTGAACATTAGAAGGGTCCTGTTTAAGGGCCACAGCTGAATCCCTCTGGAAAATGAGAGAAGGAGAACAAAAAGTCAGTGGGCTTTTCAAGTGGAGACAGAACTCCCAAGGAGGGAACGCTACCAGTCAAAGTGTTGGAAAATAACCACTTCTGATGGCCCAGAGTCACAGCATGAAGCTTAAGCTGTGGGACTGGCATCAAAAATCACTGGCACAGAAACAATACAGTCCTAATTTGATATTTCTGCTTCCTGATTCCACAAGAACCAAAAGTCATTATTCTCCAGGTGCACATTTCAGAATTGTATGTCAATGTAGTCTTCAAACACACTGAAACAAATTAAACGTATTTTGAAGGAAAATCAACACATTTCTCAAATACTTTATCTGTCCATATAGCTTAAGGTTAAAGGTGATCATTAGCACTTAAGAGTGAAAAAGAGCATCATGTTACTCTTCAGAGCCCACATAGTTCACTCTTTTTGTGTTTATACTTATTTTATACACTTTTTCCTCAGCTTCTGAAATTTCTGAACTTCTAGTACTCTTGAGAACTGAACCTTATTATCACAAGAATCACTTCATTATCACAGGATAAAGTAGGTAGATGCAGAGGCAGCATCTCCGGAGTCCTTTGTTCAACTGAACTTGTTAGATGAGTGATTGTATTTTCTTTATAAAATAAACATTTACATATGTTAAGCAGCAGATTGACTCAGACTGTTGAGTTTACCCAGGGTTAAGCTGGGATTCTAAGTTTGTGCATTGCCTTTTCTTAAGCAAACCTACTAAAAGTTGACACAGGCACCCTGAAGTATTCTTAACAGCTGCTAAGAGTACGATGATGGTAGATCATATAAGCCATCACCTGAATGCTGATACCCAAGCATCTTACCATAGAAAGCAAAGCACAAGGCTTAAATGCCTATAAGCAGCTATGAGAAACACGTGGCAATTATACATACTAAAGAATTCAAGGGGATGTCACAACAGGACTATCACAACACACATTCAGCAAGACACTGAAAAGCTTGGTATATTACAGGTAATGGCCTGAAATGTCATTTATCTCTCAGAACTGTAAATCAAGATCCATTAATCTTCTCCAAAGGAGTGTCCGAATCGCTGAGGGCTGAATATATTTTCTCTTAGAGCTGTAAAAGACTCGCAATTCCTATATTTTGCAACAACATAGTTAGTTGTTGAAAAAGGGAGTGTCATCCATTATCTGTAGTTAAGTGGTGTGCTATCAAGGGTAACTTTTATGAACTACCAGTATCTATGAACAAAAGTAAGGACTGTGACAGTCTAGAAAACATTCTTTGCAATAGTTTCAGTGCAGTAAGAAAAGTGTGCATTTGTCTCATTAAGACACCGACTCCAGATCCACGTTTTTTCAAAGCAAGCATTTATTCCTGCAAGTTATTTTCATACTGGACAAAAGAATTCAGTACACGGTTTCTTTCCAGAGGAAAAAAAAGTTGACAGGTGCAATCAAGTATTACATAAGTGACAACTCATTTTTATATCTCAAAAATACAACATTTTGTCTCAAAATAATATTAATCAATTAACAAAAGAGAATGTACACCAAAATGCTTTGGTATCTCAAGGTACCATCTTCTCTCACTGACTGCTTACAAGTAATTTCCTGAAACACACAAACTTCTATCACAAGAAACCTTTTTTCCCTTTATCCACTGCATCTTTTCTTACACTGAATTACTGACAGAGGTGCAATTTACTGCATAAAATACTCAAACATATCAGAACATGTTTGCAGCATGCAGCCAAGAATCTACAGTAGCTGCCTGGAAAGCAATTTACTATGAACACAAACATGTTCTCTACATCTGCTACATGCAGTTGGCTACATCCCTAAAACAGTTATTCCGCTACTCCAAAAATTCTGAAATATGGTCTGTACAAGCTTGTGGAATAACACAGTTTGTCAAGGATTCTGAAGATTGGGAATTTTAGCTTGCAACTCCAAATAGTGGGCTNTTTTTTTTTTTTAATTTGAGAAATGTTTTACTTACAAGCCCAAATGAATCTATTTCCTGGGAAGCTGTAGGCTTGAACATGAAGGCATCTCACAGGAGCATAAATAAAGGGATGGAAAGGATATGCTCCAAAAATCACAATGCCTGTCACACAGAAAAATAACAAGATGATTTCGCAACCTCTGAGTCCAAACCCAGTATAGTGGAAATCATTCCTTCTTCTGGACATGCAGTCAGTATGTGGTTCACCTCAGACTCCCAGTAGAAGCCTGTGATAATTAGTCACAAACCATTTTCACCCTGCATGTGGCACAGATTCTGTAGCTCCTAGAACCAGTGAGATTAGTTTCAACACTTATTGGGGTTACAAAGTTTATTAATCTTGATGCAAATTTTGATTTTGACATCAGCAGCGTATTTTTCATTTTTGCTTAAGAAAGCAGCAAGTTACAAGCAATCATTCCAGCACTCACTGCTAAAAATCTCAAAAAACACCAGAAAGTATTCTGCTGTAAAAAAAGACTGTTTGCTGCCATGGAACAAAGAGAAAGAAAACTATTCTCTTCTGTTTCTTGTGTACAAATAGCTTCAGTTCTATTAGCAAACATAGCAATGTAAGAAATTAATATAAAAAACTTAAGATGTAATATTTTCTTTGCTATAAATGGCTACATACTACTCAGTGACTGTAAGTGCTTTGAGTTTTCACTTAGTCTCTTAAGATACACTTTCAACTAAAGTGCAGATATTAAATCACTTTTTTTCCTAAAGCACAATACAGTAAATGGATAACAGTAAAGAATAATAAATAGGAAAGTTAGATAATAAATTCATTACTGAACAAGAAAACCAGATTTCCTTTCTAAAAGTATTTTTATGACCTATAAGTACAGCAGACTTCGTGGGAGAATCCAGCTTCGATTTACATGTATCTGTTTCGAATGTATTCTCTGTACATGAGGAAGTCATCTTTTCCCAGGGGCTGCATGTTTCCTCTTCCAGCCTGAATGTGTGCATGAAAAATCTCTATTGATTTCCTATCAGCTCTTGGAGGCTGGACTTCATAAATATTGTCTTGAGAAAACGAGGAGATTGGTATTCTGGAAAAAAAACAAACATTCAGAATATTTGGAGCTTTAGGTTAAAATTTCCCACAGAGAGAAGAGTATTTCTTTGCCTTGAAATATACATGAGAGAGTCCATGAAAGGGCAACTTCCCACTAGATCATTCATTTACCTAGATTTTTATCACTACTGCAGACCTGGTAAGACCCAGCTTCCCAAGTAGGGCAATTAGGTAAGTTGTCCCTAATTGCCTTAGGGAATACTTTCTCACTTCCCTCCACCCTGTCCTCATTTCTTCATCCTTCCTCAGATCTGCTACGGTCAGTAAGTACCCCAGCTGAAACATCTGTGCCATGCATTATGGCAGATAACAGAAAGACTTTACTGAGCTATCTGCTTAGTAGCAATTATAACAAGCAAGTGTTTATGCTCTGAACCAACACAGAGAAAGGAGTTATCAGGTAAGAAATTTCCATCTAGTTATTGGGAAACAGACAATTTCTTATCAGCAACAGCACTCAGATATTTTATGAAAAGATTTTTAAATCATCTTCATACAATAAATACCGTATTTGAATGCTAATATTTAAACCTCTCATGAGAAACACACAGTTTGAAAGTTTACAAGAACTTGGGTCTCAGATCTTTTCTAAGCACTGTTGTCAGACTCACTCTTAAGAGAGAAGCTGGTCTTTCAACTGTTAGCTCCTGAAAACTGCACAGCCAGCAGGTCAAGCAGAATGGTTGTTTCCCTCTATTCAGGCCTTGAGAGACCATATTGGGAACACTGGGCCCACTTTGGGGCTCTCCAACGCAGTGAAATATTTAGATGAGTCCAGCAAAGGTCACCAAGATGACTGGAGAGCTGGAGTACATGGCATAATGAAGAGATACTGCAAGCGCTGGCTTTGTTCAACTTGGAGAAGAGAAGCTAAAGGAGACATTATTGTTGCCTGTAACTACCTAGTGGAAAGGTGTCTCTGTGGAGCTAGACTCTTCTTGGAGTGTGATGAGAAGACAAATTCCAAAAAGGGAATGCAAATTGCAACATGGGATATTCTGACTAGATACAAGGGAACTTTTTTCCCATTGTGAAGGTTGTTGATCACTGTTGTTGCCCAGAAAGATGGCAGAACTTCTCTCCCTCAGGATACTGAACAGTCAAGTGTGTGTAGCCGTGAGTAACCTCGTCTAATTTAGTCCCTCTCTGAGCAGGGAGGGAAGATGACCCCTAGAATCCTTTCCTGGTTTTAATATTCTATGGTTCTAAGCCAAACTCTTCAGCAGCAATGTGTTCTCCACAATCAACTCCACAACTAACTGCAAGGTAGCAACGGAACTATTTATACTCCATACATAATAAATGAGTAAACACTAAAAGTATCTGTATAGTAAGTAACTTGTTTTTAAAGCACTTTAGCTATTGTGAAAGCTGCATTCAGAAGTACAGTATGTACATTTCCCATTCAGTAATTTATTTATAAAACACTCCCAGAGTTGAACAGTACAGATGTTTTACCTGTGTGATGGCATATTAATTTGGATTCCAGAACAAAACATTCAATGACTGGTACGTTGCCATCTTAAGTTAATATATAAGTTAACTTTTCCTTCTGTTAATCTATTTGTTTTAGAGGAAATCAAAGCTTGAAACTAACCTGACAGAATTATGATTATCTACAACAGTGGATGCAATGCATCTATAAATGCTTAACAGGAGAAATTAGTTATTTCTCACTTCTGAAGAAAAGTGACACACATTTTAAAGAGTTCTCTAAATCATCATTTTTAGCTCATATTTCAGCTGGAGAAGCTAATTTCTAGATAGTATTAAAATACTTCTTAATCAATTATATAAACAAAGCTGCCTAGGTAACTAGTGCAACACAAAGATGTCAATTCTGGAGATTCTGGACTCACCTTCCTACAACACGTACACTGAAAACTTTTCTACACTATATCATTCCTCACAGGTGGACCCAAAATTTCAGTGAGCCCAGAAGTTGTCTCATGGAGTAAAGGTGTGAGGACAGACTATTAAGAAGAACAAGTACTAACCAATCCCTTCTCTAGTATATCTTTCTGGATTTCAGCAATCATAGAATCCTGTGGAAATAAGTTCCATTATATAATTGTGTCTGATGTGACACTCATTTCCTTTGTCATCACGGATTTGGGTTGCTTGTAATTCCTACCCTGCAAGAAATGGTGAACAGTCATTCTCTGCTTCCTCCTCCACATCACTATCAAACAACCAAGTGTATTTCATATCTACTCATACGCTATCTATTTTCTGATCAACCTTGTCACCTTGTCATTAATGTAGAGCTCCAAGGTCTACCAAAACTGCGTTTAACACATGAGATTTTTTAACTAGCTTTTCGTTTGTCATCTATTATGTTAGCTACAGAAGAGAAATTTTCTAAGTACTCTACATAATAGCATATAGAAGTAGGAGACAGTGCCAATGGCTGAAAAAAGTCGGATGCTACTGTTAAATACTGTATTAGCATACACACATATTTTTGGGCTCAAAACTTCTCAGGTAAGAAAGTACAGTGGCAACTTACTGTGAAATTTCACTATGTCCAAAAGCAAACATTGACCAGTCCAAAAGCAACAAATATTCAGATATTAAAAACATTGTCATATTTCTCAGAAGCCACAGTCGTGACTCACTATCTGGGAGCTCTTCAAGACACAAGAAGTTATTTTTGTGTGTAGAATCTTCTCTATTAAAGGAAAAAAACAAGGAAGAACTGGAACACTTCAGCAATGGCAAAGCCCTTCTGTAAATGAAATGCTATAAGAAACTTCCAGCTGCATTGTGAGCACAAACTAATGTTTGACACTGTTTCTAAATCAGGATCCCCACTAAAACTACCGAAAAACCTCGCTCCCATATTTTGCAGCCTTTATTTTACTAAAATATGTTGTATTTCAGACGTTTCATCATGCGAGAATTCATTAATCTTAAAAAACAACTGCCATGCATCATGTGGTAGAGTATGCCTAATAGTGCACTACAACTAGAATATGTTGTGTAAAGTAAAATGGTTTCCAGATTAAAGTAATAGTTTTCAATTTCATACATCAACTTGTATAGCCATAAGTTCATTTGATTATATTTGACTGCAATGATAGAATTACTTATACAAGTATACTATTGAACTTGAGACAGTAAAATCACTGCTCACCCACAGAGTTTGGCTGTATACTTGAAACTTAATTTTTTTCCCCTCAACAATATGACAGTTTCTTCCTATTATCACTTCTAGTTTATTTAAGGTGGGTGTTTTCAGAACTAGTAAAAAACGTTAGTCCATCTAACTTTATATCTAGATGCTTTGAAAGTAGATTGCTTTTCAAAGCACCCATAGTTTCTGCAGATACTTATTTAATTAGTGTAAAGCATTCAAGCCAAGATTCTAGCAATAGTATCTGACACTAGCACACTGTACTAACTTACCAATGTCACTATCTAACAACAAAAACGTCACTTACTCAAATTGTCTAGTCCACTAGTGAGTAGACAAGTAAAAGAACAAAACAGAGCCGTAACACTAATTTCATGTCTTCTCCATTTATTGATTGGTTTCTAAAGACATGACATTTCTGAAGCACTAATGAATCAAATATCCTTTCCTCAGGCACAGTGGAAGCTGGGCAACAAAGTGCATTTAATTTTGAGCATTTAGTAACTAAATCTCAATTTTCCACCTACTTGCTTCAACATGATAAAAATATATTGAAAGAACCGCATGTTCATGCATGACAATTTTGATTAATAACCCTGTATTAAGCTGTAACTATTTGTAGAATGCTTGTGTTACCCAGTCATTTAATTAAAAGTCATTTCTCTAACGCTATTCATGTAAAAATCTATTCTACTTAATAAGTTTAATATCTTACAATAGTCATTTAGGAGAGCACATTATTTATGACTTGGCTATCAGATTTCCCTAGAGACATATAGCTTTATGGCCTCCCAGTGAAAATCACATAATAAGAACATAAACACTGTCATGAAGGACGGAACTCTTGACCTGCAATTTTCAACTATTTTCATCCCACTTGTAAGCACACTTCATAGGGTTATGGTTTCACCAAGAGTACTATTGTCTCTAAAGCAGAAGATACAGTTAAAATCTTCAGTTACAACAGGGATGATCTGTACTTTGAAGGAAAAGTGCATGATAATGTGCTTAACTCTCAGAAACACAGTAATCACCAGAAAGCCACCACGTGTTTCAACATTGATTAGTTCTCCTCAAGTCTCTAAAGTATAAAGAAGGAAACAAAATGCACTCTGTTGCCTTGTTTGGATCCTAGCAAATACCCATGAAGATGATCAGAGGGCTGGAGCACCTCTTCTACAAAGACAGGTTGACAGAATTGGGGTTGTTCACCTTGGAGAACAGAAGGCTCTGAGGAGACCTTACAATAGCCTTCCAGTACCTAAAGAGGGCTGCAAGAGAGCTGGAAAGGGACCTTTTACAGGGGCATGTAGGGAGAGGACAAGGGGGAATGGCTTTAAACGGAACAGGGCAGGTTTAGAATAGACATTAGGAAGAAATTCTTTACTGTGAGGGCAGTGAGGAACCAGAACAGGTTGCCCAGAGAAAATGTGATGCCCCATACCTGTGTTCAAGGCCAGGTTGGATGGGGCTTTGAGCACCTGGTCCAGTGGAAGGTGTCCCTGCCCATGGCAGGGAGGCTTGGAACTAGATGGTCTTCAAGGTCTCTTCCAATCCAAAGCATTCTAGGATGCTATGATATCTGACCTACAAAACTCTGCCAAATCTAGAGGGGCTGGGGTTATTTTTGTTTTTGGTTTGTTTGGGGGTTTTTTTAATTCTTTTACCATAACTGGTATCCCTTTAAATTGCTTGCTGTGCTCCTGAAAAAAGCCTTCAACAGAGTTTTTCTTCCTTACACACCAACACCTCCACACAAGACAGTTTCAGTCACATTATTTGTGAATGGAGAGGGCTGAAAAACAGAAACCTTCTGTGCTCAGTAATACTGCAACTAGTAGTTTGTACAACCAAGGAGCAGCAAAAACTGGCCTGCATCCAGGTCCCACAACAATTACCTGAAACTCTAAAGGTATGTACCATTTCAAAGGTTAGAGAAAAATGAGATTCTCCTTACAGATATGCATCTAAATAAGCATTTTACAATCCAAATTAGAAGCGATTTCTCCACAGTGCAGACAGAAGGAATATGAGAAAAGGTCAGAACAGCTGATACAGAAAGATGAGACCTGAGAAAAGATCAATCTTTTAAGTAGGAATGATTTACACTGACCACAAGCTAATTCAAAATTTAAAGATCAGACAGACAAAGGAATCTAAAGGTACTACAGGACAAAACAAGTATCAAAAGAATGTTTCTTTTTGGAAAAGAAAATCTTAGGTTTACTTTTTCAAACAGATTAATTGAGGAAAACAGTTATCTTAAAATGATGAATGGAAATTTATCACATCACAGAGAAGACAGAGGGACAGGCTAAAGAAGGGTCCAGCGAATTTTCATTAGAGTGTCTAAAAGCAGATGGGATAAGGTGGCATACCATTTAGTACTTTCTCTTTTTTGCTAGAGACTGTCAACACTACAAAATCCTAAATTCAACAAAGCCATAATAGCCTATGTAAAAATCACTGAATTTTCTGTCATATTTCACAGGAATTTGTTGCAGTCTTATTTTTAGAGGATATGATTTTAATGCTGCTGACACTAGGATCCAAATGGGACTTCAAAGGCAAGAGTGAGAACACCAGCCCACTAACCCCAAAATAGAATCATAAAATATGTTGAACTGAAAGGAACCCATAAGGATCATTAAGCCCAACTCCTGACCCTGTGCAGGACACTCCAAGAATCACACCATGTGCCTGAGAGTGTTGTCCAGACACTTCTTAGACTCCAATAGGCTTGGTGCCATGACCACTTCCCTGGGGAGCCTGTTCCAGTTCTCAACCACCCTCTGGAGGAAAAACATTTTCCTGATACCCAACCTAAACCTCCCCCAACCTGAGAATCCAAGATAACCTCTAATGTCCAAAGTCACTTGTTTATTAATTATAATGCCTTTTGATTCACTGTTTCCACAGCAGTGTCAAGAAACCATTTAGATATTATGCAGGGGCTTAATGTAAAAGAATTAATATATTGAACATTCCAGGACCCTTTATTCATTCACTTCTGTTGTTCAACATAAGGAAACCCTCAAGAAATCCTAGGATATGAACACACAGAAAGATGACAAGTTCAGTACCAGCCTTTTCTCTAGTACAGTTATAAGCAATAATGCCATGTTTAAAAATATAAAGCTATTCTTTTATATAATCCTTCAAGAAATATCCCTTACACTAACAATGTCATACAAAGTATTGAATGAACAAGAGAATTGCTCTAAACTGAGGTAACAGCTTTCATAAGTAGTTAGGGTTGTAAAACACTTCATTAGAATGATAATTCTCTATTTTTACTTTTATATTTTAAAGTGGCATTGTAGACTAAAAATACCCCAGTAGAGCATTTAATTAACAAAAATGAAAAATATAGAGTGCTCCACTGTTCACTGGAATTTGCTTAATTAACTTTTATCTTGGTGCGAAAATAATGTGTATACATATGGAAACAAACAGTGAAAAAGCCCACATACTAATTGTACATAGTTAGTAGCTAAGTTTTAGATAGTAGATACTCAATTTGAGTCAAATTTAATCAGTACTTGAATGATGAGCAGAATCTAGGTAGTCCTGATTTGAAACAAAAAGAAAAGACTACACATACAACATTAAGAGAACTTTTGGAAACATAGACTGTATGATATATTTCTGAAGACAGTATGTTTTTTAAACTATTAAGGATACCATAGCCCTGGACAAGGCTGCAGATCCGACTCATAAAAGTGTTCCTCTGCTTAAGTATCATCAGTGTCCTGCAAATCTTAACAGGAGAGTAGGTGACTATGGATGAGGTAACCAGGGGCTTATAAAACAGAGGGAGAGTAACTTTTTACACAGCTAGATAGTGACAGGACAAAGGGGAATAGTTTTAAACTAAAATGGGAGAGATTTAGATTAGATATAAGGGAAAGGTTCTTTACTATGAGAGTGCCCAGAGAAGATGTGGCTGCCCCATCCCTGAAGTTTTCCAGGCCAGGTTGGACAGGTTTTTAAGCAACCTGTTGTACTGGAAGGTGTCCCTGCCCATGCCAAAGGGGTTGGAACTTAGGTGATATTTAAGGTCCCTTCCAACCCAAACCATTCTCTGATTCTGTAATGAATTAAAGTTGGGGCATGAGTATTGTTCCTATATTGCACAGGCTACACTTAGCTCAGGCACTGAAGACAGCTTGGACTCTGATGTATCTACTACCTACTATTCTATTATAAGGATGTTTAGGAGTGTTCACACTCTTCTTTTGTGCTGCAGTGAATCAAAATGTTCAATTCCCTGTTCAGGAGGGAATAAAATTTCTTGTTCTCCTAGCTAAATGCATGAAGTACATTTGAAAAGGTTTTGAGAGTGTATTTTTTACAACAGTATTATTTATATCACACCACGATGAGTACTAGGGAATTATGAACAGGTGCACTGTGTCAGCCCACAGTAATTACACTACAGTACTCAAAGTCTCTCTTCACATACAGTATAATAGATGGTGCTAATAGTAGTCCAGCTCTGCTTAGCTTTATTTAGCTCTAAGTAAAATTCTACCTTTTTTTTCCCTTCACAGAATTTCTAAGAACAAGATGAATTTCAATATCCTTCCACATTCTCCACTCAACTTCAGTTTTATTTCACTGTATCACTTCAGTCCCTGTTCAAGTATCCACTTTTTATTCCTGATTTACAGTCTCTAAATTTAAGCCAGAACCTTCTTTTCAGTCTTTCTACAATTCATATTTGAGTCCATTAATAACACTGAAGTGACCTTATAAAAATAAGAAGTATTTCTTTTTGTATTGCCTTCATGTATTTGATAAAAATCATCAAGTGTTTTAAGGTTGTGAGGCATAGGGTTATTTAAAAAGATTTTCTTGAAAGGTGGGGAAATAAGAGCAACTAACCTAAGCCTAAATTATATCTCACTGCTGATGAGAAACCAAAATTTGAGTACTTCATTTTACTATGAAAAGAACCGGGGTTTAATTGCATTTGTAACTAGAAGGAACTACTGGAGAATTAAATTTGCCAGATTTTTTCCTATTTAAAATGACTCTAACATCAAATTACTACAAGTTACCGTAATTTTTCAGTTTTTTCAATAGCTCCTTGTGAAACAAATGCAGAATGTGTCTCAGATGCTGCTACTGAAAACCTTCCCTCTCTCTCTAAACTTAGTTCATTCTATTTTATCTCTAAAAAGTTAGCATTCTCCAAGAAAGTTCCTGATTCAGAGGAGCAGTTCCACCTCAGCAAGAGAAAGTTTTTTTGTTTCAGAAATGAACAACATGCCTTTAAAGAATGGCTACATTTATGACTTTTATTGAAAGAATAAGCTGTCACCATTCAAATAGTATTTAAACATTTTTAAAAAGTTACCCAAATGAAATTTCTAAGCCATATAAAAATATACTTTCAGAAAAAATAAATTACCAACTATAAGATACCCTCTTTTCTCTCAGATTTACACAGAGAAGCATGTTTGGTAGAACTGGCAGAGAAAGATGATCTACATGACTGCAAGAGGAAGAGTGACAAGAGGCACAGATTTGTGTGCTCTATGACTTTTACACTTCTACTCTTCAGAAACACAGGGAAATTACACTTGGGAGAAGAGAAAAATTAACATCTGACTACCAAAAGACACCAGAATTCTCTGTACAGATTGTCTTAATGTGTTTATTTTGCAGCAGCGAAGCATGGAGGGAAAATTTATTCTACTTTTGAAGGGGTAAGAAAGGAATGATTATCTCCTACACTGTCTAACATGCCAGGAGATTTTGCAATTACAAAAAAAAGAAATTGCCTTCATTCACAGAAAAGTATTCTTATTCTACAAAATATTTTCTTAAAAAGCATTTCCCTTTAAAACATGCAGGCTTGTTCCCTCTTACTGAAAAACAGTTTTATAGTTTGCCCACCTAATTTACTACTTTAATACCCGTCAGATAAATTTTATTATAAAACTACAGTCTCATTTACCTACAAATGCAGTATCATCACTTTAAATGCAGGCAATTACAAATGACTAAACACTGATATTAGACAATATTGTCCCATACACAGCATTACATCTGTTTAATGTTATTGTACTCTCTCAGCCCAACTGAAACACCCACAGTCTCTATCCCTACTTGGGTAACTGCTGTGTTCAAGGTTCCCTCACTTCACCAGCACAGAGGGGTGGACTAGAGGCAGTGCAGGAAACAAAGTTGAGGCTTTTGTAAATCAGTGCATTGCAGTAAAGGTCTTGCAGTTCTATGAAGTGGCCATGCTGTTGGATAAAAGATCATGCACCCCAGAAACAAAAGTAAATAAAAATCTGCCTTGCCTTGGTGAAACTTTAAGCTGTCTACAGTACAGGAAGATGTCAACTAGGAAGTTAGGACTTGATCATCTAAAATCTAAGACCTAATAGAATGGCATTTGGATAATATCATGACCCTTTTTTTTTCTACTGGTACTAAGAAGATTCAAATGCAACTTTGAATGTTTTTAATGAAGAATATGCAACCAGCCTTTCACACTGGCTCTTTCAAAAGCAATCACAGTAAGAAGAAATTGCCTTTTAAACTCAGTAGCTTCAGCACTGTGTGTTAACTCAGGATTATTAAGACTTTTGAATACAAAATCCCTGATACTACAAAAACAAACAGAAAACAACATTCCCCAAAAGAACACAAGCAAAGCCCAAACCCCAAAAGCCCCAAACCAAAAATCCAGGTCTTCATGCTATTTATTGAATCCCTTTATGCAGTAAAAAAAATGGAAGTGTGACTCTCAAGCAATTTAGCATCAAACATACCTGCTCTTTCACATCTAACGTCAAAAGCAAAATCAGACTAAAGTTGGAAAGAAGAATAATACTTACAAATTTATAACCCTATCCAACTGGTGTTTTGAAGAAAATTGCTGGCTGCCTTTGTCTTGTTTGTGCTGACTCTGTCCCAGCTGAACAAACCTGTGAAAAGCAGTAGATAGAAAAATAAATCAAAGAAATAAAAGAACCAGCCCAAAAACATTCATCAAGTGAAAGAAACTGACACTAAATAATGAGGTTTTGAGTCATGCTATATAAGTCACTGAACATGATGTGCCTCTCTGGTGAACAAGAGGGATTTTTAAAAGTTCATGGCAGCTGCATGTGTGAACTCAGAACCTCCTTTGAAAACAGACTGGCTTACCAATTGGTGTGACCTAGTATGTCACGGGATAGAAATAGGCCTTCCCTAAGAAACAGACATCCCTCTACAGAGTCAATTTCCTATATCTTTTCCAAAACAATCATTTTGATGAATAGCCTATGGGAAAAATCACCAAAAGATGTAGTCTCTCAAGTTTCAGATTTAAGTCAGTCCTCTGTCAGATTCAGTTCTGTTCATTCATCTGAAATACTGTTAGTCCAGATCACTTATTTACAAGCACAACCTTTTGGGACAATTCCCCCATCTCCAAATATTTACTGGAAGACATTTGCCAATGGAAAATACTGTCATGGCTTTTTTTTTCTTGGAAATGAAGTGGAGCAAAGTTATTTAAAAAGTAGTTTATCACTAATCTAAGTCACTCAGCCTAAAAGGAAAAATCAGAGGATTTCAAATATACATATATGTAGTTATCTTGCACTCAATTTTTTCACTCTCCAACACATCTGTGTGATGGAAAAGAAAAGTATATGTTAGTTTTGATTTAATACTTTAATTTTCTAAGGCAGGGGGGTTTTCTTAATAGTTATCTTCCATTTAGCTTAAAAAGTCTTACTGGTCTATTTCAGGAATATTTACTGCACTTTAACAGGCAACAATTATCAGTGCAAAACCAACTGCATGAAAGAGCATTCAGAAGTCAAATGAACAACACGTTCCTAAACAACTTACTGCAGCTTTTCTTTCTGCTCCATTCAGACTCTATACTGTAGAAACAAAAGCCTCAGAAACATGCAACATCACTCTGGATGCTGAGGGAATAAATATTTACATTTCTAAATAAGAGAATTATAAGTGGAAATCAAGATAATTAAGATCTTCTAGTGCAGGAGCTTGCTATTGAAACCAGCTTAAAAAAACAAAAACCAAATGAAAACTAACAGCATAAGTATTTTAATTAATTGCTTTAAATTATTCAATATTTGAAGCAAACAAGACCTAAATGTCCACAAGCAAGTTACCAGATATCAGTAAGATGCCATGCACAGCTGATCTGCAGCATACATCCTCAGATTATTTGAGGAACCTCCTGCCCCTTCCTAACTCAACCAACCTGTGCTACCGTGATTTCTGTTTTGATGAGAACTAAGTTATCTCAGCCAACAGTGAAAATGGGCTGAACAGATTCAAATTACTTTTAATTTGCATTTGCAAATAGGCTTATAATATAAATCAGTCAATGTAAAGTAACTTAACCTGAAGTATTTTAAATCCGCAAGGCTCTAATATGAATAAAGAGAAAAAACATGTAACGTGTCCACCGATGTCACGTAAAGTCAGGATCCTACATCCCCATTTCCCTTATTACAATTACAGAAGAAAACTTGATGTGAGAACTGTAATCATACTGTGAAAGAAATTGCTGCTATTCTCAAGCGATGTACATTTTGGAAAGTATAGATTTTACTGACATCCTTTATTACATAAATCAGCACATCAGGCCAGAAATAGCACTGTGTCTTGTTAGCTAAAAGAGGTAAGGAATTTGTAATTGTTTTATTTTTAAAACCTGCATTGCTTGAAGGAAGTTAAATAAATGCAAGCTTTTTTTTTTTGTCTTAAAAAATATGAATAGGGACATTCAAAGCCCCCATGGGGTTAATAGTGTTACAGTAACAATAGATTGAATGTTAGTCCAGCCTGAAAAATTACAAAATGGGAAGCAGCTGCAATTCTGGATGTTATCACAGAGTTGTTCACCTGCACAGAGAGACTCACAGTAGACACCAGCTTGCACTAGGGCCATTTGCAGAACCACAGTAATTATCTGCTATATCAAAGGATAATTGGCAAATTGGCATCCATTTTCTAGTGGTTAAAATGAAACACCAAAGTTAGAGGCATAGGTGAAGTTAAAAATTTCAATGATAATGAAAAACATCCTCTTCAACCCTAGTCAAATGTACTATCTTCAAATGACTCAGCATGTAGCAAATAGGTAGAAATGGGAATTTCAAAGAACTAAGGAGTGCAAGAGGAGTAGCTACCCCTAAAGAAAAATTAACAGAAAAAGACATTTAAATAAAAAGAAAAAAACAGTTTGAGTGGATGAACGCACTAAGTCAGGATGAAACGTCACATACCACCAAATGAGAAGACAGCAGAGTGAATTAAAATTCCCCTCAAAAACTGAAAACATTTCAAAAATAACAAGGTAGTCACTGCTATTACACATTAGAAAATTAACGTAAGTGCACACAAGACCATTTCAATGCATGTTTCACAAGTATTGTCTTCAATATACACACAGTGTTTTTCTGAGATGACATGCAGATTTCTCACACCGCTTTTCACAAACATTATTAATTCTACCTTGTAAGCAGACATTTGAAACATTAGTTTGCTAAGCAAATGTCATTGATTTGCACTCCTGATGTCTTGCATGAGCAACTGCTCTCTTGACAACAGTGTTACAGGACTTCAGGAACTAAGAGGGTCTTCAATTGGGATCTAAATTTCTCCACCCAATCTCCAGTACTTAATTCCCATTATTGCAACTACTTTTCAAAGACAAACATTGCAGTGCAGGACAGAATCTCCTCCACCAGGGAACAAGTGACTTTTTTGTCTCAGTTCATCTACAACTGAAATTACTCTAGTTAACAGAAACTATTCTACTTTGCTTTTGGTTTGAGTTAAAAAAGAAATTCAAAGTGTTCAAATTAATCTCTGGTTTAAGAAAAAATGAAAATTTGAATCAGTTTCTTTCTGGCTTCAGTGTTATTCTGTGATATTGAGGAGAATATTTGAGAACAATAGTGTAAATACACATTTTTTAACAGGAGCAACGTGTAAGTCAGTGCTCTCTGTGGGGTTATGGCAATTCAGAAACAGCATTCTTGATACAGTGGGAGTCGCTGCCTTTTGTTGGCCAAGTGTATCATTAACCTGCTGATTGCTCTTGGGGAGCAGATAGTTCATGGCTCCTGCAGGAAAGGTGACAACTGTCTTCTAGAGGAAAACAGTCCAAGTTACTTAAAATTCAGAAGACCAACATGTTACAAGAAAAAAAGCTGACTATTACTCAGAAAGGTAACTGTCCTTCAAAAGTCACAAACTATTTCCTTCAAAAATCACTCAACTATTTAAATTTGAGTAAAAGGTTACAGTTAACACAGATCTCTATGAATACGACATTATGTTAAAAAAGGACTTCTATTGGTTTGTATGCATTTTTACAGAATAAGCTATTTCACTTATGACTGATTTGAATTAGTGTAATACAACATTTGAAAAATGCAAAAATGACAAACTACAAAGCTTACCATCATGAGACCACTCCTATGGAATTTACTTATCAATGGAATATGGATTTCCTATGGAATCTACTTATCAATTTGTAGGACTATATTAGGTGACAGGTATTTCTATTGAAGCCTCTTTCATTCGACTGAAGTTCCAGATTTTGCATTCAGAAACATTTGCATAACTTTCACTGAAATCAGAGTTGATACAGACATCTGAAACCAGTTTGGTTTTAAAGAGAGAATTGCATATATATCCAAATATCTCTAAAATTTTTAATTCACATAAGTTTGATCAAAGGCAGCACTTTGACAAACTGCATGTAACTAGCTCAAATTATCTCTTACTGATTACCACTGGAAATTTATCTCACCTGGCATATATTGCAAGATCATCTTCGGAAGGAATATCTGAAAGATTGACTCCATACACATCTTTTGTTGATTGTACTACATTCTGGAACATAAAAAGAAAGATTCAAACTGAGAATACCATAACAACATCCAAAAAAAGTTTGCTTTTAAGCATGGAATTCTTTCTGAACTTAAAAATAATTTCAAATGTGCATGGAACCAAACAAGTTTCTCATATACATAGTAATGTTAGCTTCAGCATATTTCTTATATTAAAAATATTATTCAACACATTTGTTTCACAAATTAAGAATTCTTGAAAGATAACATCAGATAAAAAAACATATTAGGAGAATAAATTATATTCCTAGAACATAATGATGTCGTTATTAAATTCTGTTCTGTATTGAAACTTAATAGAGAATAAATCATATTCGTTCAGAACATGCTCCCACATTTGCTTTCACATTTTCTGCTGTCAATTCTGAAATAATTACAAACCTCAGGTTGAACAAAACTATTTTTATTTTATCCATTACGCAATCCTGTCAGTCAACTATAACAAGGAGCCAATACCCCTGCAATACTGCACTAACTGTATCTAATGATTCAGTGCTAAACTGAGGGGGTTTACTGACAAGACACATATGACTGCAAGTCAGCTATAAAGACAGTTTTCTTTTAGTTCATAAACATCCAAAGTCAAAGAACTTCAGAAAGATATGCACTGACCAGAAGTATAAAAGCATTTTTTATTAACTTCTCAGAGATGTGAAGGAATAGGAACTCGCTGTTTGGGTCCCCCAAATAATAAGGAATAGCATGAATTAACAATGCAAATTATGACTAAAATTCAGTGCATGAAAACGTGTTAATAAATTTGAATATATTTCCTCATATGCACTACTTAAAAAAAAAAGCTAAATAATTTATCTAATTGGAAGTCATTGAAATGCAATAGTATTTTAAATAATACATTGCGTTTACATGCAATTTTCATTTAAACATCTTAGAAATCTAAAAAAGTTATGTTAGGTCTGATTTTGAAGTGTGTTCACAATAGAGGGAAAATACAACATGAGATAAACTGCAATAGTATGAATCAAGAATAAAACTTCAGGATGGATTTCCATTTAAAAGAAATCTATAAATAATCCAATTTTCTGGAAAACAGGTACTCAGTTATTCAGGGATAATGGAAAATTTTCAGATAAAATATCTTGCATAAACAGAAATAATTGCACTTTTATTGGCTTAATCTAAACTGTCTGAAATTAATACCACATAAATTCACAGTTATTTTATTGAAAGTGTTTCATTATGGTTAGGAAGAAGGCACTGTTGTACAGAAGGCTGAAAATCTGAGAACACACAACCCTAGGCTAAGGACTGAATAGAATGAAAATCTGGATTGTGGCAAAAAAAAAAAAAAGGCAGCTTTATTGTCTGTTGTCTCTAAGGCACTACATTTTATACTGACTAAGGTCATAAGAACTCAGTTTTCTTTAAAAGTGGTAACATGTACAAGCACAACACTAACCATTTGAATTAGCTGTGACTTTAAAAAAAAAATGAACACTGCTCAATGTAAGTATTTTCCAAATTTCTATAGTCTCCATTAGCATATCCTTTTGCTAAGACATTTTCAGTAGTACAAGAAAGAATTTGAAGAATTATTACATGAATTAATAGAATAGGTATTTCCATAATACTTCACACAATTCAATATTTTCATTACATTAGCACCCAAGGGATTCCAAGACAGTGGGAGTTATGCTAGCAAAAAAAGATTAATAGCCCACGACTGAGAACACACATTCTTTCCATCTGACTGTGTATATGCAATTTATTTTACTATTTTACTCACTGCCATTATCTTCGACCTGAGTAGCAGTAATAGCATAGAACCAATGAGATAACATTATACTGCACATTGTTGGAGTTAGTTTGATTATTTTTTTTAAATGCCAGACCATATAATTATGAAACAGCAATTTAAAAGTGTTCACAAAAATCTGGTTGAAATTTAGACAGGTTGAATGTTAATTTACAGTTACATTGACCTGAGCAAGTGGCATCACCCAAAAGGAATTGCTTTGTAATTCAAAGGGGTGGTGCTTAGGACCTCAGGTCCATACATCTTTCAGGGTGTTTGCTCCAGATTGGCTCCCATGGACTAAATGTTGATTGGGCAGGTGGATCAAGTACATTCTTGGAAAAAAACCATCCTATTTGCATGGTCCAAGACTACCTGAATATGTGCCAGAGCATGGTTATGTGACAATAATCAGAAGTGACCTACTGCTCTGAATTAACACACATCTGTGTTATAGGTGTGTTTTGTGCTTTATGTAATGACCTGAGTACCTTTCAAATGCCATAGGTTTCTTTTCTTTTCAATGCTATTTTCTTTTGTTTCACTATTACACAACACAAAGAACAGAGAAGGTTTATAAGCAGCTGTGATAACATCTACACCAAAAAATTTACACTGGAGACCTTTTTCACTAAATGCCTCAGTGTTTTACTTTTGACTGTTCTATAATGTTTACGTTTCCTGGGGTTTTTAAGGAAATGAGAATTGTAAGCCTGCCTGCCTATCACAGTAATTTCTTACCTCTGTGATTTTTGTATTGTCTCCTGTATCAGTCACCTTGACTGGAGTTGAACGTTGAGAAACAGCACCTTCATCTTCTTTATCTGTCCCAGAATCATCTTCAGAGCTACTTGAGACTGCTTCCTCACTTGGGGGTGGAGGAGCACTAGCAGCTGTTTTGCGCTGTAACACTGTTTCTTCTCTATTATTTTTGTTCCTATTAAGAAAGGCAGTGTGTACTTATGAAATCAGTAAGATATTAACAATGAATATTTAAAATCCCTAATCTTGGTTACAGTCTTTCTGGGGAAACAAGTTCTATCCTCTGGAGCAACTTGTTGCTCATCTTTTGAAATCCCTAATTGATTTCTTTTCCTCAATCTCTCATTATTCCAGAACATTTGAAGAGAGTTTAAAGGATTTTGTCAGCTTTACTCCACCAATTCTCTGATTCTTTATTAAAATCCCTCCCTTCATCTGAATAAATAAAAAGGAATAAAAACTCATTGAGACATAACATCTTTGATTTTGATCCAGGAAAAAGTTTCACTTTTTGATTAACAACAATATCCATTCCAGTAGCTTTCTTAAGCTTGATGCCAAATCTTACATATAATGTCAGGTGTTTTTATTTCATTTCCATACTTCTCAATTTAGTTCTTTAATCAGCAACACTTTGTTATGCAGTGTGTATTTCTCACTCAAGAAATTTAAGTCAATATAAAGAGGTGCCTTATTTGCAAGAAGTCTTGAAGATACAGCATTTATATGTAAGTAGGCTAACACTGGGTTTAACTGCATACACTCTGAGATGCATACATTACTTTACCCATCAGAAATTATACCACATCCTCTGCATCCTTTCCTACTGGCCATAGAAAGGTATGTGGTTGCACTTTTCTCCCAGGCACTGTCACAATCTTTCAGTGAAGATAGTTAATGAATAGATATTAACTAATGAATAGACAGTTGATAGACAAATCTCTGGAAACAGCGAAGCAATATCTCCTCTTTGCTGCGAAGGCTGTCCATGTATCACTGTGTGTGACTTACTCTAAAGGAAGACAGCACCATGCTAAGAGGCTTTGAAAACAGCACAGTTTGGTGCAAGTGCAATTTTGAGTTGCAGGTCTAGCATTCTCAGGAGCATCACTTGAGCTCTAGAGGAGTACGCCATGACTGTTACAGAGTTCTGCCTCTTGAAGTCAAACTCACCACAGTTTACCCCCATACTGAATTAGCTAAACGTTATATATGCTCAGGGAACATGTATAAACAAGTAGAAGAATACTCCCAAAAGAGGTCTGAGAGCATACTCCACCCCCAAGGGCATTAATATATCAGAAGAATTCTTAGGGCTGGAACAAATGCCTTACAGGAAAAAGCACTACAGACAAGTTTAATTTATGACTCAGCAGAACCTGCTATCTTAGAAAACAGAAAGTTATGAAGACATAAGCATGCTTTTTAGAGAAAATTAAGGTTATCTTCCCTACTTTTCTAAATGAGGTGAAGGTCACAAGAAAAGCAGTCCCTTCTGAAAGCTGAAGAATGGAGCAAGCAGCCAAACACTGGTAGGAGTGTTCAGTCATAGAATATGTTGAGTTGGAAGGGACCCATCAGGACCACCAAGTCCAACTCCTGGCCCTGTGCAGTACACCACAGGAGTCACGCCATATGCCTAGAGACTTACCCAAACACTTACTGAATTTAAATAGGCTTGGTGCTGTGACACTGGTCTGGGGAGCCTGTACCAGTGCTATCCAGTATTATCCCCACCCAACTCCCAGCATGTACTCAGAAGAGGCCAAGATCTAATTGTCCTAGGGATCAGAACACTCACAGACAAGAAGAGATAACTAAATCCTTCAGAAATCTCATAGATCAAAAGATGATGACACATGTGCAAGTCAAAGGTACCACCTCTACCATAGGTTAAATATGGGTAAGGTGGAAAAGTGAAGCCACCTTTTATCCTACTATACAGCCAATGCAGAGCAAGCCTTATGAGTAATACCCAGGGAGTCCTAGAACATGGCTTTGATTGAGCTGATTCTCTGTCTTGTAACAAGCCCTAAAAATCACAGCAGAGAGCTTAAATCAAAGGGCCTGAGAAAAATGTAAAATGGTCAAGTATTTAATGGAATATCTGAAGACCGACTATTTAGTCCAAAATCTGACATTATACCAAAGCGGAAGAATAAAGCTTATCCTCAAAGTACTCATAAACTCACAATCCTTAGCAGAGATAAACCATATAACAGTTGAACAATCTTCCTGTTTATTCCCAGGGAACATCAGTAGCATGAAATTAGGTTCTGCTAATGATAGGCATAGTCTACTCTTAACACTTATTGGCAATGAGACACAATGAGATCAGAGCACAACATGAGACAGTCAAATGTCCTAGTGTTTAACAGAACAGCAAGTTTCCAGAGGAACTTGTAATGTTGTGACTGCACAGGGTTAGCCATTACTGACAAAAGATTTCCTTCATATGAGGTATCAAAGACAATTCAGGAGGAGTCCACACAGCCCTTGTTTGATACAGCAGATAAAACACAGCAATGGCATAAACAGAGTAACAAGCAAGTCCACAATGCAAAAGCAGCTAAATGAAGCATACATTTGTCCCAATGACTGCTGCTGAATTGTTTTATATAATTTTACCTGTAAATATTTTAATAATACTTTTTATCAAAAACCATGCTTAAATTGACATTTATTGCTGTTTCAGGATATGTTCTATTTATGAAAAATGTATCATGTTTAAAGATAATAAGAATGTATGTATTCCTGTCATCTCCAATAGACAATACAGTTGCCACCAGTATGAAGAGATGATCAAATTTTAATAACTTCTGTATATTATAGATAAAATCTTCTCATGAATTTCAGTTAGAGGAATATGAGAAAACAGGAAATACTGAACAAGTCTGAATTAAGAATTCATGTCAAATAAAAATCTCAAATTAGATGTGATTTTCAAAGTGTACAATTCTACAGTATAACACCAATGAATTATTTCCCATGTAACACAGAATATGCTACAGAGACATACACACAGAGTTTATACATTTTCATTGCAACTTCATTACTATTAAATCAGAACAAAATTTCCCATTTCACACTTACCCCAGCACGGATTTTCCAGTTTCATCAGGTTTACGAACCGTAAATGGACTGGGATCAATTCCCACATTCTTAGGCATAAAATCTCTGGCAAAATAGTAAGAAAAAACTGTTTATGAGCAAAGTTCAACAGAGAAAATTTTTGAGTTTTCTGGAAGAACCACCTCTAACATCTATCTTTGAATTAAAAAAATCATTATAAAAAGATATATCAAGTTCTAGCTTTATTGTTACAAGTTAAACTTATATGTAACACCCTAGGTATTTAAAAAGCTTTCAGTTGCATTATTTAGTCCCACAAAACAGCTGCAAATATTACCACTTGCCAAAGATGCTAAAACAATGTGCTCCATTCCTGTGCTGAAGAAGCCCTGTAACTCAGGGCATTGTTTTCAAAATGTTGCCAACATTCAGACTGGGTCAAAAAGCTACATGAAACATAATCTACCTAGAAGTCTTTAGCTAAAGCATGATTCAGATTATACTTAGAATATCTAGTTGATTCCTGCCAGCAAAACACCCAAAAAATATCTGGCCAGTTGTGAGAACTGGATGGAAGAAAACAACCATAACATGGGAGCAATTGTGTTGAAGGCAGCCTCTCTGATCAGAGTCCACACATAAAAGTTCATTTCTCAGCCTTCAAGTGCTCAAGCATCAGGAGCTCCATAGTGAAAAATAATTGGAAATTTAAACACTACTTAAACAGATTTTATTTTTAGAGTAACATTTCCACATATTATTGTGATTTAGTCTCAAGAGCTTTGCTAAATTTGAAGTTACACATATTTAACCAAATGCACATTTAATTCACACCAAATCAACTTCCAGTCAAGGATTCAGAGCCACAAAACATTCCAATATACCGTGTGGAATTGGTCATTGCCAAGCAGAAGGTCTCATCAAAACTGCTCAACTCATATGGCCTAAAAAACTCATTGTGGATATCAATTTCCTCTTCATATTTGTGGAATTTCTTCACTGTCAACTTGCGTCTGTTTTCAGCACAAGTCACTAGAGGGAAAAAAAATCATCCTTTTACTAACAATTACTGACTCTTGCAAAAATCTGAAAAAACAGTAGCCTGCTTACCTAGCCACCCTACCAGGCATTTTTTTTCTACAGTCTACCCCTTGATATATCTTTTTTCTACCCCCTGAGACAAGAAAATATGACATGAAGATGTATTGCACATCTCTAATAAATATGCATTATCAACCACCACAATTTGATTTCCCTTCATGATGACAGTTCCTAATAAAACATGCTTCAAAGTACCCCAGAAAAGTAAGATACACTAGCTCTACCATGTCATTTGCAACAGGAATGTATACTATAAATACATGCTAGTAAAAAAGAAAAAATAAAAGAATGAAGTGTGCCCTGGCTCATAAACATATGGAGGTCAAGTTTTAGCCAATTAGGTAGGTCTTGCGACCTGCAGTTGGAAAATCATATCTCATTGGGGGAGGGGGGGGAATAAAGTATTTAGCAATCATTACAGAAAGTTTTGAATTTTTTTCAGATTTGAGATCTAATACATTTTAAAATCATTAGTAACTAAAATTTCTTTTCCATGATACTCTGCAAGGCAAGGAGAAAAATATGGTTCCTACCTTCATCAAAAGGAAGAGGCAAATGCTTTAGCACACCTGTGGTCCACCAGTAAGTGTAGCTACAGGAAAAACAGAAACACAACTGATACAGAAAAATTGATCTTGTATCCAGTCTAAATGTTTGTACATAACATTTACCCATCCATACAGTGTCACTTCAGCAAACATTGTTTTAAAATTCAAGTGTGAAAGAAAGTAAAGAATCATCCTTCAATGGAGAATTTCAACAGATCTCTATTCTATTACTTTGCTCTCACGTTATGAAACATAAACACATGAAGCTCAGTACAGGTATGGAGGGAAGAGGGATTTTGGTTCATTAAAAAAGAACACATTTCAGGTACCTATCTCTACAGTACTGAAAATAAAGGTCTTAGTACATATAAAAGGTATTTATCTCTTTTTCTGGTCTTTGGGGAGGGAGAAAAGGCAACTCCTCTCACTTGTTATTGAGATGCTAAAGTTTAGGAAAAAGATTTGAAGAAATGAAGGTCAATGATAATAACGTCAAATGATTGTCAAAGCAGCTGACTTCTACACACAGAAATGCATTTTGATGGAACAGCTGTCCTGAATCTGAGAACTGTATGTTGGCATATCTAACAGCAAAATTTAAGCCCTGCTGGAAGCTTATTCAGCATTTCTGTAAAACAACGAAGGAAGTCTAGCAACATTTATAAAATAAAGCATGTTTTATCTTTCATTCATGTTTATATATTTTATTTTCTCATCTCAAATATACTTAAATTTCTTCTCTAAATTATTCTAATAGTTTCTTCTATTTCATTACATAGAATGAAAAGACAATTGTCTTCATTGATTTTTACTTCAAATATGTGTGTGTTCACAATACTGTGAGGGCTGTAATCTGAGTATTAGTGTGGTTATCTCCTACTCATGTCAATGTAGCCATCTGGAGCAGACACAATGAGTATATTCCCATGCCCAGAGACAGACTGGTTAGTGGGATTTAGCAGATGGTACAGAACAGGCAGGGAAAATCACTTCAGTTCCAAGAACTGTGTATGTCCTAGACAGAAAGGAATGAGTTATGCCTGATGGTAGCTTCTCTTCTCCAAGTCCTGTATCAGGCCACACTAGCAAGCTACTTTAGTGCCTTCAGAAGCTACGCACACATATCCAGTTTTGCTGCCTGCATAAATGATAAGAAATGTGGCAACACAAAGGCTCCTTTTCTATATTCACTGTCCTTTCACGTGAATCACAAATTATACAGATGTATTATATGAGACTCATTATTAAATCTCTTCTTTTTAATGGAGAGGCAAATACAATATAGGAAAAGCACTGATAGTCAAAAGAAGTTTCAGTGACAGGAAACATCATCCTCCTTCTCTTCCTATATCCTTGATTTCATTATGAGTTTTCATTATTTCTTTTGTTGCTGTGCCCAAGGAACCCAAAACAGGGACTGCACAGAGAGGCAGGAAGACGTTACACGAAGAATTTGTCTGATAGTTTGGTAGAAAAAAAATTACATACAAGAGTTTTTTTCACCTATTTCTTTCACTTAGTTATTATATGGAGGCACAATTTTTTTCACATGAGAAAACATCTTTATATTATAACTGCTCAGAAGAAATGCTAGTCAGAATGAAAAGTGAAACTAATTAACAAGGAAATTAAGAATATAAACAACTTTTTTTTTAATATTTCACCTCATTTGTGAATAGTATCTGTGACAAATATGAGACAGCTGTTACAGAGTAACAGATGAAAGGGAGACAAGAACATTCTCATATTTGCAACATATCAGTTGAAATAATTTTTAACATACATTAATGTTCAGAACTAGTAAGCAAGAAAATTAATATTGCATGTTTCATGTATGCCTGAAACAGCACTTCATTGTATGGCTCATATGAGCAAGCATCAAGAGAAGCCTCAGGAGACAATACAAAAGGACTGAAATACAGAAACAGCCATAACATATGCAGGCTGCCATGACAGGTTAACAGAATAAGGAGCCAACAGGGATTGATTGCACTGTTTAAGCATCTAAAATTTTGTCCAGACAAAAATCTAAATGCACACATTCAGATCTACCATTTATAATAAAGAACTTTAAGACTCATGGAATGAGCAAAGATAAAACTGTCAAAATTCCCAAGAGATTATTTAGTTGACAAGTCTAGTACTTCTCTTTTTGTTAAAATGGACTCTTTTTTAAAATGCACAGTATTTATAATCCTCAACAAAATAATTTCACATTGTGAAGTACTCACATTACTTTAAAATTTTTATGCTTTACTACTTCTGTATGTTACCATGCAAATACAGTGGAATGCAAATGAAACAAAATAGTCTTCAAAACAGGCTAGACATGGCTGAAAGGAAGGTAGGAAATCATGGGTTTCTTGATATGCACAGCTGCAGACTAAGTACAGTAGACAGAAAAATAAACAAATAACAAAATAAACAAATGTTATCCTCATCATCTAATCTCAAATTCAACAATTAATAAATCTGACAATCAACAATGCACCTATACATTGCTTAATGAAAGTGTAGTATTGTACTTCAGTAAATTAGTGAAGCATTTTGCACTGCAGGATAGAATTTCATGTGAAGTTAAGCTTCCTTTTCCAGTGCAATGGGAAAATAATAGACTGAAGTAAAACCTTCAAAAACACTAAAATTTAACACTTTCGGGTAATCTCTTGAAGGTGGTTTTTTTTAAGCTTTTGTATAAACTTAAAAAACAGTAAGCAAGTTTTTGACAGGCTGACCAAATTATTTAACAATAGATATTTTTAAAAATTTATTGGAGCAATACCAAACCAAACAAAAAACAAAAGAGCAAAATACCTTTGCCTGGTTTGTGACAGACTGAGGGTGTTCTTGTGATGCAAATAAAAATCAGTGGGAAGTTCCCAGAGATGTGGTTTTCCTTCTGAAGGCTTGAATACTCCCAGAAAGAGATTGATAGAATCTTGCCTGTCTGCATCTGTTGGACAAGAAGTACACTTAACACAAGGAACACTGCAGAGCTAAAGCCCATTCAGACACTGATTCTGTTTGCTCCTCAGAGACAGTGTGTATGTCCTAAGACTGCCAAAAGGATCCCTGGGCTTCAAGCAGCATAAATGGAACTTCATTTAGACCAGACCTTCTGCCACACTGCAGTGCCCAAGGGGCTGGTACCTGCAATGCCTCTTTCCTTGGCTCCTCTGCCAGAAGCCAAGGCTTTGCAGAAGTGAAACCTCATGCTGCACCTCTGTCTCCCCTCTCTGCACATATGTGCATGCATGAAGCACATGCATGTATTTATGCACGTTTCAGGAAACGTGACATATCGTGATGAACTTACTGCAACTTAACTGAAGAATGAGTTAATGAAATTAAATATATCACAAGTTTCCCACAAAACATAAAAATTACAAGTTCTTTGGGATTTGTAGCCAAAACTAAGTCAGTAAAACAATTTTACTTCACAAACACCTTTTAATAATTTGGCCCTTTTTCCTTTTGGTTTAAATCATCCATTCTTCTTGTTGTATTTTAAGCTCCATCAAATTAAATAAGGTAAGTGCTAAAATCCAGTAGCACATACCACTGCAGATGAAGCATAGTAAGAAATGTTTTTCACTTATACCTTTAAAATCCCTCTTGCTGCCTAACTGCAGACAGGATGAGTTACATCAGATATGAAGAAACACTAGAATCAAAAGAGGGCTTGGGGATGGTGTAATAAAGACAGCTTTGCAAGCAGAGTCATAGGGGCAGAGGAAGGCTGTGCACTGAAAGGAGCTCCAGGTATGGGGGAATGCGTGGAGAATTGAGCTCTGTACACATTGAAAGCTCTCCACTCTTATTTGCACTTCAGTAATCATCAGAAAAGGAATAGTTCAGATTAGTTCAAAAGATACTTCTTCAGTTCTCTTCACATTTCAAAAAGAGTATTATGAGTTGAGTTTTCTTTTAGCAACACGCTCAATCAAAAAGACAAAGTACACCAGAAAGCAGGTGAAAAAATAGGCAGAATCCACAAAACATGGTGGTGTGACAGAACTAAGTTGGTTCCTGGCTACCACTCAGATTTCAGTCAGTACCTCCTTCTCCCCAGAATTCAAACATCTCTTCCCTCTGTGCAACATAAAGTACTTTTTACAAACACAGAAGCAGCTGACAAATGAAGTGCTATGTAGAAATTTGAGAATTTTGAGAATTACAAATAGTCACATGGTGTAAGAGAGCAAGGCATTTGGAAAAGGGAAAGAAAGGGGACCCTCCTGATGTTGCCTAGCTTCCTTCACTATTTAGGGGACCCTTCATCTGGCATTGGGCCTTTTCTTCCTTTTCTATCCACTCAGACTCCCTCCGGATACATTTACTCTCTCTTCAGAGAACTACTCCAAGACAACACTTTTCTTTCTTGCTTGCTTCTCACATTCCCGTTTTTCTTAAGAGGATCAACTTATTAACTCTTCTACACAGTAATACTCAAAATCATATGTAGGTCCTTATAGCTTGCAGGCCATATTGTTTCTGCAAAACAGTGTCACAATTTACTCAAGACAGAAGGAGAGAATGAGGAAAGCCAAGAACAGTGCAAGAAAGCTGTACAGAAAGAAAACTTGGTAAAAAGGTCTGAAACCAATCCCCAAAGAAAAAAACCTTGTTGAGGACACTAAGAATTAAAAAGAAAGGAAAAGTCACAAGCAGTAACATACATTCTTTCTTCCTGATATTTAGTGAGTAGCTTAAAGAAAGCTCTTTAACCATAAAAACTGGAGGAGGCCTAAAGACAAAATTAATTAACTTAAGCAAATAGGTCAGCACTGGTTGTGATTTCTGAAAGCTAAAGGGATAGATGAGCCTCCTTTGTTCATTCCTCTGTTTCATCTGCCAGGAACAGAAGTTATACTGAAATTGTTACCTGAATAATTGCAAAACAATTAGAGCAAAACAAGTTAATTCAGCTAACAAATTACATCACTAGTGCTAGACACCAGAGCACTAATCACTAGGTCAGAACCACCTTGTGGGGGGAGTGTATGTGTGTGTGTGCAGGAGGCAGGGATGGGGTTGAACGTCACTGAGGTGGGGTGGTGTTGTACCCTTCATGGGCATCCCTGGAGCCTGCACAGGGAAGCCCTGGAGAAGCTGCCAGTCACAAACAGTCTGGGAAAACCATAACACCCCACAGCTCCTGGAGTCCCTCACCCAGCTCAGATTGGCAGGGACAGTGAGAACACAACCCCTCACCCTGGCCTGGTATTGTGGTGGAACACTTTGTATTGCCCTTTTGAACCACAGCCAAANATATGTAAAAAAATATATATATTTAAATAATAGTAAGTCCACAGCTCTGAAGCTGGAGTGCTACACCTATTTATATGACAGACGCTAAAATGAAATAAAACTAAATGAAATTTGTTCTGTGAAAACCAGGTTGAATTTAAACTCATACCAACTGAAATTATTCATTGTTTGAAACTGTATAGCACCAGGTCATTAAAGAACTCTTACCTTCCTTTCATAGCAAAAAATGACTGTTGTTAAATGTTACATTGCCCAAGGACTCAAACATTCTTCTGCATTTATTGTTTCAATTATTGAATTGGGTTTTAAATTTAACAGAATTACAAGACATTTAACAGACAGTGCCTTTCTACCGTCTTACTTCTCAATTTATAATTAAATATAATTTAAAAGATTCTTTGTGTTTAAGTTTTCAAGCTGGCACAAACTTGAGATGCTTGATTTGAAAGACAACTATCCTCCCCCTGCCTCACATTAATGGTTGGACAACTTAATGGCTTAATTTTGAACAAAAATAATGAAAAATTTTGTCTTTCTTTGAAACACTAGCCAGAAAAAAGAGAATATTGAGCTTTTCAGATCAATTTTCTTATCTAGAGAGAAAAAAAAAAAAGAGAACATGTCAGTGCACTGTGGAACACAAAAGGACAAACAGGTTTTCTCCCTTCATAGCTAGCACTGAATATTATAATTACATGCAAGCAAATACAGTGCACTGATTTTTCAAAAGAGACTCTAATGTACGTGTATACTAGCACATTTTTAAGACCATTTGTGAAATATGAACTGAAAGGGACAGTTAATTGAATTAGCTTAAAATAATCTACTGCTCTCAATCTGAGTTTGCAACTGCACCACATGACAAATTACTAAATCATGAGAGATTCAATGTAAATGGGACTATAACACCTCATGACTAAAAGGTTACAGTAATTAAGTTTACTTTCATACAACACTACAAGGCAGTTTCCTATGTTGAGTCCTGTTTGTGGATAGATTATTCCAGATTCATTATGCATGTTGCAACTCCAGTACTGAAGTCTGCAACATCACATTACTTTCCAAAAGACATAAAGCTAGTAGAATATTATTTGGAATACTGTTTCCTAATTTTTCTGACAATTACAAATTACAGAAAAATGTTAGAATTCAATTAATCAGAATGTCTGCCAGAGAAGGTATTGAATGAATACCTAATCCTTAGCTGGATAATGATCTTTTCTCTGGTACAACTCATTTGCTTAAACCAGGGTACTTCAAACCATAGACTTCCCAAACTACTGCACTCTCTACTTTTTTTCAAATGCTAGAATAAAAACATAAAATAAAAAGTCAGATTTTTTGCCTAAACAGGTAAGATTTTTTCAGATTACAGTAAAATTAACTGTCCCATATTTTCAGGAGGAAACCTTGGTTTTCTTCTAAGCTTCAGCCACTAACTTGATCCTGAGAATGCTTTTTTTTAATGCTTCACTCATCTATGTGTGGCAACACGTTACAAATTTATAGGCATAGAAAATCTACAGAAAAGTTAAGCCACATATCATGAACTAAGGTGAAATTGCATTACAAGTTACCCTTCCTACAAGTCTGAGGCTTATTACCAGAGTAGTATCTCCAGGCAAGTCAGTTAATCGACATATGTCATACTTTTTCTCATCTGTACAACTTAATTATCCTAGGGACTTTGAGGTCAACAAATGAAAATATTTTGTTAAAAGTGCAAATTATTTTTAGATTAATGTATTTTTAATGCTAGACAAACAGTACACATGTGGCTTAGTGATTTGTAGAGGAGGCACTGGTAGCAGGCCACTTGTAACCCTGCTCTGAATCTGATACAGTGTATGACTTAAGCAAGCCACTAAAATTTTCCAAGTTTGTTTACTACAGGGATTTAAAATACATAAGCATTAAAAAAAGTTTCTCCAATGAGAAACAGAAGGAAATGCTGGCTCATGAACTGGCTAGCCCTCAGATTTTTATTTGTATTTTAAAGAATAGATGGTGGAGATGAACAATAAAAAATTCAGTACAGCAAGTTAGAATCTTGTTGTAAAAATGTTTCATTTTTCTCTGCCTTCTGAGAAAACTTCCAGAAAAAAATGACCTCTCTCAATGCATCATATTAACATCTGAACAGGCAGTGTTGGACAGTGAACCTCTAACTAAATTTCATTAAAATAAGTATTTCAAAATTCCATACTTAAAATGCAGTAAATACAACGTAGAATGCTACATTTCAACAATGTCATCTTCAAATACAAGGAATGCGTAAAGCACCAAAAATATTTGCTTCAAATGCCATGAAACACCAAAATCATAAGTAAATTGGGGAAAGTGTGCAGTGTGTTTATGAAAGTTTCATTTTTCATATTGAGCTCAGTATACACTAATGTCTGTTTATGCATGTACTCTGCTACTAGTTCACACAGGTGACAAGAGGGACTTTTTTCATTCTCCATTCTTTTTTTCTGACATCTTTTTCAGAACAAATTCTTTTACTACTAGAAGACATGCATATCATGACTCATCCTTGCCAGGAGACCACAACCCCAAATGTGGAATCTAGAACATTGCTCAAGCTTCCACCTAACCATTTCAGTGGCAGGGGTAAAAGTGAACAGCTTCAAGAGATTTGTTCCCTCTTCTATGTATCAGTACAGGTGACACTTCAAGTATGCTACCTTTTGCTCATAAGAATTACTGTCAATGCAAACAGTAAAAGGCCATAACACTGAAATAAACAAGCTCTGCATTTCTCATTTAGTTTGTGCTAATCTGACACACAAATTGCATGATTTACATTCAGAAAAGTACTCTAAATGGTGTGCTCTCACATTATGTTGCATACACAGAAGCAATAATTTCAGGCAAAGAAATCAGAGACTACTGAAGTATTTCTGGCCTTTTTAAAACTTCATAGAGTCTAATGATTGCAGTCTACTAGGAAGAGAAGAAAAAGGTACTTCCATCCCTGGCTATGCAGCTTTTGTGAAAAAGAGTAATAGAGGGCTGACACAGTATTTATAATAGAGTAGCACAGTAGCACTCAATGTTTGCCCTTCTGACAAATCTCAGACTGTCCTTTGATCATTCTTTTAGATCTTTTTCATGACTTCTAAAAACACTAACCTTTTTTATTATTATTTTGCATAAGGTAGGGCTCAGCATTTTTAAAAGATGTTTCCCCTGAACAATGTTTCTCAGAAGAAAGTAGAACACTATCAGTGTTCGACTGAAGAGTGACACGAGCTAGAAAAGCAGTAAGTTAGTATTTTACAACTTACTTATCTGAAAAAGCAGCTTGTTTACTTTAATAGAGCTTGAATTTTGAATTTAGTCTTTTCTACCATAAATTTAAATGTGCAGCTTCTATTCATACAAAATAATTACATGCATTACAGCTTGTTTTCTGTTTTAAGCCCCCAGAAATATCACAAGAAATACTGCACATGGAGCCTTCTACTTGTGCTTAGATTTATCAATTTCCTTATATTTGCATTCTATCCAACATTTTAACAGCTCTTTAACAGATACCTACTTCTCTGTTGATCTACAAATGTCACTGACAGATTCAGTGCTACAGGTGTACATTTTCTAAATAATCCCTATATCAGTTCACTAAATATAACAAATAAGGCTGCATGCTACAACACAGGATAAATAAATATTTAATCAAATCAGAATGCCTATTTGATATCCCTCAGACGTTACTGAATTATTTGGAAACTATAATTTAGAGGATCTCTGTCATAAGATCATAGTATAGATTACTAAAATATCATGAGTAAGATGCTTTGCAAATAATGGCTTAAAGGAAAGCACTTAAAATTAAATTTACCTGAGAAAGCATTACTGTAGTATCTTGAGAGTGTTTGCATAATATCTTTGGAATGTTGAGTCCATGGAGCTATCTTTCTGTATGTTTTTACCCTGTGGACAAGCTGAGAACCTCCGTATTGTAGAGAAAGCGTGTCTCCATGATCTTCATACAATTCTTCAAATAATCTGAAGGAAAAGGAAAATGTGTCATCTATCAAACTCCTGAATAGAATATTTTAAGAGAAAATATAATAAAATTTTGTAATAATAAAGTCTTTCTGCAAATGAAATACATTTTCTTCTCCTTTATTCAGATAAATACATGGAAATTTTATTCAGATGCAGTAATTACTAAGAAGGTTTAGGCGTTGAGATTTTCATTAATTTTTAATATAACAGGATGCATTCATACTACAGAGTATGCAGTTCTGCAGATTCAGGGAGAAGATTATCATGTCCCACTAGTCCAGGGGGAGAAAACAAACAATATACCTTCACAAACCAAAGTATTTTAAAAACACTAAATGGGACAGAATATGTCAATATCTCAAGGATACATTTTCTGTTGAATCCCCTGGGAATGAAGTTAGCCTAACCTTCCAAAAATCTCCCTAGATACAATAATGATGGTTCAGAGGTAAAAATCAAATAAACAGGACTTGTAAGAAAAGTGTATGGCAGTCAGATAACATTTGCTGGAGCTGGAAAATCATAATCTAAGAAGAAGGCAGAAAGAGTTGTTTAAGAATTGATTTGAACAAGGAGAGCTGGCTAAAAAGCAACACAGTCCTCTCGCATCAGGAATCTGTTTGGACAGTATCCAAACTGAGACCATAAAGCAAAAATTAAAGAAGCTTCCCCAAAGAAGCTTCACAATCCAACAGTATCAGAAAACAAGATTGTCCTAAGGAGATGACACCCAGTCTAAAAACAATGGACTGAGAAGTGCTTCTCAGAAATGCTTCAGCCAGCCGATGACAAGGATGACATTTTGCTAGAAGAGGCTGGAAGTTTAATTAAAGAGACAAAAAACCAAAACAGAACAAAAAAAAAAAAAAAACAAACCCAAAACCAAACAAACAAAAGGAAAAAAAAGAAAACAAAACCCAACCACCAAACCTGAGGAAACATATTTCACATCAGTATAGGAAGATATAGTAACGCAGGTATCTGCATGTAATACCTGTAGAAGAAAGAAGTCCTTAGGAAGTGAAAAGGAGGACAGAAATAAAAATAAAATAAAACAAAACAACACAAAATAAAATAAAATAAAATAAAACAAAACAAAACAAAATAAAATAAAATAAAATAAAATAAAGCATTACCTTAAAAAAGCTTCCAACAAAGGGATAGTATTGCACAAGTAACCTGGCAACCATCTGACTGAAGTTCTCAAAAGGTTCTGGATGAAGAACACTTATCTAAGCAGCAAATCAATTTCTGTAAAAACCAAATAGCTGTCCAGCAATCTTCTGCCCAAGGTCAAGTACAGTAAGATCAATTAGGAGGCAACATCTGCTAAGTAACTTTTTAAAAAGACAGAAAAACCCCAAAACAACAGGCTTTTTGTGCCCCAAAGAAATAACCCAAAACCCACTTGCCTCCACATAAATTGTTGAGTTCATGACACCATGTACAAGAATGTTGTTGTTTCTTTGGGTCTGGTGGGTTGGTTTGTTCTTGTTTGACCAGTAATGTTGGTCAACCAAAGGCTAAGAAACTGGCTGAAGGCAAGAAGTGGCAGGTAAAAGGACACCTCTCAAAAATTTCCCAGTCAGGCACAGAGGATTGATGAACAGAGTTCCAATGACCTTGCTACAAAGGTTCATGGAAAGCACACAATTTTAAATTCATTATGGACATTGATCTACTTGATTTGGAAAGGACTTGCAGAATTAAATTACCCTTCCACAGCCTCAATACATTAAGCCTGCAGTCACACAAAGACTAGTCTTCTGTAGAGAGAAATGTTAACTGCACGTGATAAAATAAGTTGCTAAGGTACACCTTGTCGTCTTATCTGGGAAAGGTCCTAGACAATTACACTGAAGGAATCACTAAGAAACAGCTTGCAGAAATGGTCCTCTAAAACAAAGTCATTATGAAAATTAGTCTTGCTAGACACAGTTTCTTTATCCATCAGGATGGCCACCAAAATAAATTGCTGACTTCAGATATGTAGTTCAATAGAAACTCCAGAGTGCAGCCAGTCGCTGAGACTATATGAGAAAAATAAGAATTATAAGAAGACAGTTGCAGGATGTGATGAAAAAACATTAGTTTTTCAGACATGTTAGCTAAATTAAGGAAGACAGAGTGTTAAAGATTACCCTCTTTGGCGAGTTAGAAGAGTGCCAATGAAGAGGCAGCATACATAGGAAGCAGATGCTCAATATGAGAGAACGTAAGAAACAAAAATGCAGGAGGTCAAAAAGTAAAGACTGCACAACAGAGAAACAGTATAACACAAGCTCATATTCAGAATTTGCTGCACTATGGAGCAGGTTTTTTTACTTATTCTGAATACAGTAATTCAGAAACAAGTCTTAAGAGATGGCTAAATCTGTTTCAGACATGCACACATGTAGTGCAATGGATAAGAAAAAAAAGTCACGTGGCCAGAAAAAGGTAACCTTTTATGTCAGATTAATAATTATATTTCAGAGAGATAATGAGAAATGAGGTAACAGGAAAATCAGAGATAAAGCAACTACTATAATCTTAAGAGATAGTGGTAAGAAATGGAAATTTGAGTGGTTGAGGTATAGAAAGGAACGAGGAAGGAGAGAAAATAGAAAACATGAGACTATTCCAGCAGGAAGCAACAGAAGAAAACTGGGGTCCCAAAATAGGGGTGGAAGAGGGGAAGGTAGTAACACCTAAGGAAAGATGGTAAAATGCAGCCTGAGGTGCCCAAGTAAGGGGTAGCTGTAGAGCATACCACAGAGTGGATTTAAGAGACCTGTCCACCTCCTAATCCCCACTACTTAGAACCCAAGAGTCCTGACTGCTGAGGCCCCAAGAAGGCTGCAGCAGAAATTGTTTATTCCCAGAGGTGAACATGCAGCTCCAAGCAGCTGGGCCATGGTGGATGAGAGGCATTGCTAGCACAGCCCATGGGTGCCCTCCCTGACCATCAGGCAGAGGCCAGGAGCCACCACTTGCACAGCGAACCAACACGCTGCAGGTGAGGTTGTTTCTGTGGCACACAGCAGCTCCTGGCATCAGGTAAATGCTGGGAACTAATGGAAAAATTAATGGAGAAAAAAAAGAGGAGGTGCCTCAAGTCAAGGGGATGAAAGCCCAACTACTTGTCTTTTTTGAATATGAGTTATGTCTCTGTGTTCTAAAACTATCAAACCACTAGTCAAAACCAACAATGAAGCCCTAAATTTCACAGTCATGACAACAGCTTTAAGGAATAAAAATGCAGCACCTCAAGGACACTTAACTTGTACATATGCTTCAGAAATTAATATAAGTAGCTCAGTTCACCCTGACCCCCAAAGCATTTCAGTATAAATGCTAGGTTTTCTTAAGTGGTTTGAGGATGCTTGAATAAATACTATTGATAGTTGATCTGAAAGAACAATTTTGCTGAAAGACTTCCCTTCAGTAAATCAAAACCCACAATATTTTTCAAAAAAAAAGTAGGAGATAGCAAGCTAAGATATACTTCTATACAGACACCACTTCGGCATTCACCACAAAAGCGTGTATTTATTTTCACTTTTAGTCAGCATTTCGCCTCAAGCAATTGAAGCAAGTGTAAAAGACTGGGGTGTGGGTATTGTTAATGCTTATTTCAAAAGAAAACTCTTACCTTTAAGTTCAGGCATGTAAAAAAAAAAAAAAAACCAAGTCAAGCAGTTATCTTGTAAGAAGAATTGTAAGAAGACTGATTAACATACTCTTCTAGAAGAGTGAACTTTCAGCATGATTGGATTTTCTCAAGATTTGAAGTACGGAAGATTTTTTAAAATTTCGATGAAAAACATCATTAATTCATTCCAGTAGAAATAACTGCACTGTTCTTCCACATACATATAATTATCTTAAATCTTTTGACTCAAAATTAAGAATGAAAATCATGACACACTTTATTAACGTATCTTACCTTACAGCATCTGTATCAAATTGCAAGTTTGGTTTATCAATCAATCCCAGTGAATAGAGTTGGTATGCCAAAGCACATTTCCCCACCATAAACTGGGCTGTGTTAGTGCGATCTAAACAGTCCACACAATTGGTTCGCAGGACTCCCGTCTGGTAAAGCAATCCAAACAACAGATTTATTTTAATTAACAAATTACAGAACCTTACTACAAATTACTACAACAGTAATGATTATTACTTTTTTACTACTATCCATATCCTAGCAAATCTCAACGTATGTTTTCACAAAAATTTGAGGAAAGACACATAAAAACCCACAATTAATCTCTAGCAAGCTACATCAGTCTGCTGCAATGCCTACTTTCAAAATAATCTTGCTTTTATCAACACACAAACTGCACGTGTCCTTTGACTCAGAAACAGCCCTGAAGAAGCACTTCTTGGGTGTGAGTCACAAGATGCCTATTCAGAGATGAACTGTGATCCACATGCTTACATTTATGCCACTGGTGACTATCTCAAATTATTAAAGATAAAATAATCACTCTCCTGATACAGATAAACCTGTAAGACTAACATTAAAAAAATCTAACTAGGGTTGATTTTTTTTTTTTTCAAGAGATCAAATTCTCTCTGCTCTGCTGTTTATATGTCCTTAAACATACAAGAGATCAGCTAGTAAAGGAATGGTCACACGCTGTCAAACTTACATGAACTATAAAATTATGAATGGCAAGTCAAAAGCAACTAATGCTTCTCAAGAATATGTCCTGTGTTCAGAGTATATAACCATAACATTTAGGTATAAATTTGTGACTGTATGTTGTACAGTTTAGTCAGTACTTTTCTGACCTTAGAGAGACATGTTTCTAGTTTTCTTTTAGTGATAGAAAGAGTAACAATGTACAGAATATTCTGCACTGGTGAAAATGCTTTTAGTAACCCATGTTCATGTGTATGAATAGATTACCAGGGTTAAGTATGCTTATTTCTCATTTCTTTATAACATAATATGATGCTGCTGCTAAAATGATGCTGTTTTAACTTTCACTGCACTGGTAACATTACAGACTAAATAGCAATGGAAACTAGTTTGAGATACAAACATTTCTCAGACTACCTCCAGCAAAAACACAATTCCAACACCATAAGGTTTTGGGGTACCATGCAAGAACTTAAGGTCCTTAATTCCCAATTAAGGATGGACAGTGGTAGTACCATGTGCTATAAAAATTTAAGGCCAGTCTGTGATTCACCAATCAGGTATTTAAGTGAAATGGTTCACCAGTTCTTTGGGAGCGCTGATCTACATCACTGTAACTATGAACCAAAAAAAGTGTATTTTAGTACCTGCAAGCGACCAGTGGAAACAACACAACCTCCCAGTTCATTCCACCTGAAAGAGAAACAAAATAAAATGACTTTCAAATTATTTTTAAAAATAACAGATATCATGTATTGATCTACTCAGTGAAAAATGGTGACAATTAAAATCCTGAAATAAAGTAAAACTGAACAACAGAAAGCAGTGAGAGCTTCATGCAGGAGTAAGATGCCACATTTAAACTACACTGGAAAATAAAATAAAAATTCTAGTCTTACAGTAGAAATATTCCAAAACCATACAAAATATTTCCTTTGCTCCCCATGAAACAGAGTACGAGCAACACAAGTGTTGCTAGATTGGGTCTTGAGTGCACAAAAATTTAAGTAGGTACAATGCCAATGGCTGGAAGGTAGAGGTAAAACACAGAGTGTAGGACAAGCTGGTTGATTTAAATCTCTCCCTCATACTGATCCCAGGCACATGTGCTGGATACATGGATACATACAGACATGTTGTGCAGGTCTTGCAGTTCTGTACAGGCCTTAACTGCACCCCAAAGCCAGAGGACATGAACCAGAAATCAAAGGTATTTTGAGGTAGAGGAGCAGTTATGCTTGGTGCAAGTAACCCGTGAACAGGTGACTATTTCCAAGTTAGTAGGGTTATTTAGCCTGACCAGAGCACTCCTATAGCAAGCCTATACATTTGAGACTCACCAGACTATTGTTACAGAACATGGCATTAATGTATTGATCTTGTTCCTGCTAGTTTATATTCATCACATCTGTTACACTGCATCGCAGAGAAAAACTCTTAAGAGAGTTTGAGCTCAGACTGTTTCCAAATGAAGATAGGTTAAAATAGCAAGGATGCTCATCCTGTAAAATCTGAACACTCATTTGGGTAATGCAAATTAGATCCACAACATTAAAAACACGATCAAAACCTTACTGAACTTCTAATGTAGAAGTTATTCTACTTCTGGATTTTCAGGGATTTGAGAAACTTCATCTGCAACAGTCTAAGCCAATACAGTTTCCATTTTAAAAAAAAAAGTTCTAAATTTTGTATTTACTAGTACCATAAAATCCACTGGTAAACAGCAGTAATATTCAGATGACAATTATCTTATTAGTAGGCACCAAAAGAAGTAACTTATTAATTTCCAAATTAATAAGTCTCAATATAAGAAATAATCTAATAGAGAGAAATTCCAAAGAGCTTTCCAAGGAATAGATGTTATTCATAAAGCATCAAATAAATTATAGGTACTTTTCATCCGGACGCAAGATACTGCAGTAGGAATCAGGTCGATTTACAAAAAACCCAGTCTTCTTTACTACACTTTCTGCAATCACATTCAGTCTGTCAAGCACATTGCAAAGTTTGCTGAGGAGAGGAAAAAAAAAGACAGTCAAGATACATTAACACTAAAAAAAAGTTCATCTCTTTAAAAGTTCTTCCATAACAAAAATGAAAAAAGACATCACATCACAACTTCATTCATCTGACAGTAATTATGCCTGTAATTTTCTTAGATTTTACAGATTTAAGAAACAGAAATTGACCATATCTGAGCAACTTTGTTTCTTTTTGATAAGATATTTTACATAAACAAAAAATGTAAGACTTAAAAAATATAAAACTTGACTTTTGCATCACACTGATTTTTCTCTACCCAACTTCCTGTGATTCACAAAACATGAATGAGGCAAAAAAGGATACATGACTATGTTAAATCACATTTCCTTGTTTTGGTTGCAAGGTGCTGTTTTGTTCAGTTCATTGGCTTCCATGTGTGGTCTTCATGATGTCCTGCACCCCCTGCACAGAGCTGGGTGACCATTTGTTCATCATGGGGGACTTTAACTTCTGTGTACTCCTAACTTCATTTTCAAGATTTTTATTACAGTGTTTATATTTCAAGTAACAAAACCAATTATTTATTTTTTTAAAATTGCTGATACTGAGATGGAAGAAATATTTTGGAACATTTCCAACAACAAACTTACTTCAAAAGTATGTCTTGAAACAAACACATCCACAATATTCCTGAAACTGTCAATTTTGCACATAATCTTGTTTGCAAATAATCTTTTTCACAGCCCTCAGGTTTTTTTTTTTATCTGTACTAGAGTGGATATGTATACAAATATACCTCAAGTATAAAGCTATATGGGGCATCCTTTGATCACCTAATATAATTTCCCATACAAGGACAGCTCACTAGGCTTCATCAGCACCATTTGATATGAAACTCAAGAATTTGCATCTAGCATATCTTTCAAAAGGAAATCTACCCTTATTTTGAGATTTGCTATTTAATCATCACACAAACAATTGCATATACACCTAACTATACACAAAGCCATTTTAGAATAAAAAAAGTAGTGTGAAACCATGGCAGACTTTAAAGTAACAGTTTCATACCTACATGACCAACCATATCAACCAACCTGTAATTGCAGATAGCAAATTAAGATTGTTTTCTACAGCTTTTGTTTTCCAAAAAAAATTTAATTAACATTAATTATACTCCTACCCTTCGAACCAAACCAGTTTTTCCATTGTTTTGCTCATATTGATATAGTAACAGATACCTGAAAGATGATCTAACGAGTCTTATCATTCTTCATGAATTTCTGGCAATATAAGATACAGTAGACATATGCATATCAAAGAGCTTTACAACTGAGTTGTGTGCAACTTAAGAATAGCAAACTATACCTGTAGCTTTAAAATTTTCCTCCCTTGTAAGTTTTTCTACTTTTCAGAAAACATTAATCCTTTTCACATGATCTTAGTATTGTCAAAAATTATAGAATAAAAAGTTATCGAATATATTTGCCTTTCTGAGAGACATGCTTCTAATAACCTAAATGTTTTGCAGTATTGAAATTAAGGCCTTCATTTCCTTTTGGATGAGGAAATAGAAAAGGCTGATTGACATGAATGCCTCTGTTTTCCAAAATTTTGCAACCCAATAAATTCAGTGACTGAAATGGAACACCTCAGAGAACAGAGTGTTTTGACTAATTCAAAATGAAAAGTGAATGTTGATGGCTTTTTTTAATTATGACTTTTCTCTAAAATTTGCCTTTGGAGAGAATTTCAAAGTTTTCAGGCACTGTTCCACTTTACTAAGAAACCACAGAAAACCTTAAAAATCCTTCAGAAAGTTGAGGTTTTATTCTGTCCATAGATCTTAATAAAACTCTCCCAACATTCCTAAGCTACACTGAACTGAAAAGCAACACACTTAGTAGCATACAGTTATTTGTATTGTGGCTACAAGCACTAGTACAAAAAAGGATCTCTTCTACCTTTTTGTGTATTTGGCCATATCCCAGGGTATATATATAATTGCATGCTCTGGGGGTAAAAATTGGTTGAGATATGTCACAGCAGCAACAAGTTCTTCACTAAGAATCCTTTCATGCTTTCTTTTTTCACGTTCCTTTAGCAAAAAGAAAAGGAAGTTAACATCACAATTTTCATTAACAAATGTATGCAACCCATACACATATACATGTATGCATATATAATGGGAATTGAAAGTGGAAGCTGTAACAATGGTGGGCAGTTCTTCATAACTAGTACAATTAAATTAACAACAGACGAGACAGAAAAGTCCAAACATTCTAGTTTTTAACAATTAATCTGTATTAGAAGTAAAAGTCACTTGTTTCAACTGTGCATAATCATTGTCTGAAAAATGGAATATTGTAAGAGCAAAGAAGAGCACATAAACAAAAGTGGTGATATAAATGAAATGGACAAAGACAAAAGAGAAGGAAAAAGGCAGAAAGGGAAGCATTCCATTCAGTTCTGGGGTACAAGAGGACCAAGGCAAATTCTTCTCCATTACTGACAGGAAATGGGAAACAACAGCTCCCATCTCCCAGTCTCGCAACAGTTTTTAAAAATTAGAATTCTGTTGCCACTGTCTGAATATACCATATATTTTCATGGAACCATAGAATGGTTTGGATTGGAAGGGATCTTAGAGATCATAAAGTTCCAACTCCCTGCCATAGGCAGGGATGCCACTCACTAGATCTGTTGCTCAGGTCATTATCCAACCTGGTGTTGAACCAGTCACTCTATGTATTAATATGGTTTGCCTTCACTCCATCAAAACCAACACCTATACTGAAACTATACTACAGAAACTGCCTTGCTATGTTAACAGCAGTCTTAAGCAAACAAACCCAAAGGAAGCCTAATACATTCATTACTAAATAACAAGCTTCTAGGATAGACAGATATAAGAGGACATAAATGCTGATGAAAAATAAATCTAAGAAATCAAGTAGTAAAAGTAATAGAGAAGCCTTTAGCATTTGTATAAAAGCAGCAGATACATCAAAAAAAAAAAAAAGGCTGTTCAGATTTGGGGGCTTACCCCTCTTTGCCTTTTTTTTTTTTCCAATGTTTTAAAAGTACATAAAGTAATAGGAATTTTAGCATCTTAATATAGAGTATCTACAGAGAAGGAAAGAAAGATGCATTGTCAGCCACTGTATCAAAAGCCCTATGAATAAAAGCATATAATGATTCATGAGTCAAGGTCATGTGAGCTCAGACTCACACGGTCACAGTGGCTTTTAAAAACTATGGGTGCAAGAGACAAAAATTTTCATGTCAACAGATGTTATCCTAAGTTGATCCCACAGACTTGTGGACAGTCTGAAAAGCACTCCCACACAGGAAAGCTTCTGGAAATGGAAAATAGGTTATTTAGTTGACATTTACTCAAACTTTGAGTTTTAAAAGCCTTGCTTTTGTATTTCACCTACATTTTTATACTAAGCATAGGTCCTACAGAGAAAGTATGCTTTTTTCAATTCAATATAGCTGTATAGTGTGATAAATGAAATTACCTTTTTTAAAGACTAAAAAAGAAATAAGATATTATTCAAGCAAAACAGATCAATATATTAAACTCAAATGTGGGAATATAGACCACCACAGAAACTGGCTGGATCAGAACAGAAAACATCACCCCAAACCAAACATAACTTCAACACAAATACAAGATGTAATGACCAAAATGACAGTGCCACCCAGAATCCAGGCTTTGTACCACAGTCTCTCACACAGCAGTGAACTGAATTAATGCAGCAAATGTGAAGCTCCTCGCATTAGCCCAGCCCTGATGCTGATGGCACTGCCTGTTAGCAAGCAGCAGATGCTTCAGTTTTCTCTCCCACTCATACTTCCATAACTCTGCTAGAGCAGAGCCATGGAAGCCAAAAACAGAAGCTAAGTCTTTACCATAATAATTCAAATAACTCAGCCACCTCTGTCAAGGAACTTGCAAATGGTGCTTTGCATGGAACCATTCAATTTTAGCAGTTTTTAGTGGTAAATTAAATTTAAATTTGGACTTACATCTAAAGGGTAATAGCAAAAACCTGAAAACAACAAAAAGGTTGCTGTAAGAGGTCTGTAAACGTGGGAATTCTTTTTTTTTGGAAGGCTGTAGTGGAAGCCATTATGCACTATATTACATAGGATGAGGTTGATGAAGAAAATATTCCATTTATAAGCTAATATTACTTTTGAACACAACCAGAATCATACAGAAACTCTACAGAAATAAGCATAATACTAAAAATTAGAAACCACATAGAACGTACTGAAAATACTGTACCTTCACAAGATTCAGTATAATAATGGGAGAGCCAAATCTCTGAAGCATTTGATCAAAGTGAAGAGCAGCAACATGTGCAAAAGGATCTGCTTGGTCCACTGCAACAAATACATATACTCAGGATGAGAATAAGCAAGTTATACAGTCACTTAAATAAACTTGCCTTAAAAGTATTCTTCACAAAAGACATATTAATTATCTGGTAATAATGATACAATTAGATACTTTCCCCTCTTTTCATGCAAAACCTGTTCCAAAAAAAATATTCCCTTTTTCAAATTGGAGGCAACTTCTTAAACTTTCCTGAGATGCTTATGAAGAATAATGGGGCCAAAATAATTGACCATAGCCCAGATATTTTGCACCGTTTTCAACAGGTTTAATATTTTATCACAATATCAAGATAAATGTAGCTAACTTTGTACACCAAATAAGCACAAAGAAAGCTCGTGTATTCAAACAGAAACTTATTGTATTCCATTTCTGAATGTGAAGTCTAAGATAAAGATTTCTTTCTTAATTTTTTTACCTTAAGTTATGGCTTCCCAAAGCACAAGAGGATAGACAATTAGCTCAGTTTTGCAAATTCACTTTCCATGTATTGTCTCACATATTCCTTTAGGACACAGCACTAACCATAATCTATCACAAAGAATAATTTGTACACACATGTTATGGGTGGCTTAGGCATCATAGTTGAAATATCTTGAGACCAGTACAGAGGGACAGATCCTCGAACCTGAACGTAGGAAGAATAACTCCCCGCAGAAAATGACATAACTGAAGCATCATAAAGTATTTGTTCAGTCTCCACTTCATTAGCAACATCTCCCTAAACCAAACAGACACATACAATGTAGACATGACACATTTCAGAGCTGCGTCCATTACACAGAACTGATCACTACAAACAGCACAATTAAACTGTAAGACACCTAATCAGAGCAGTGAGAACAACCCTGAACATTAAATTGCTATTTGTCCCTAAATGTGTATTATCAGATTTTTATTTTTTCCCCTCTGTTTGGGAAATAACATTATCTCTAAGTGTAAAAAACCAAAACAACAGCCAATTCTGAATTATTAAAATTATTAAGAACAGCTTTATTATCTCAATTAAATATGTAATCATATCTGTGATAACATTATCTAATAGCATAATTTATAGCCAAAACCATAACAACCCATTTCCATTCTTCAGTCAGTCAAGCTCAAGCTTTCATATTGTGGGGGCAGGAGGAAATAAGCCCTAAAATCATATTTGATTTACCTCACAGTTTGCTCCTCGTTTCAGAAAGCGTGTTCCAGCAAATTTGCTTGATCTTCTGGCTATCAGAGTGACATATACAGGGCGACCATATATTAACAGTTCTTGAAAGAGAAGTTAAGGTTTACATGTCACATGCAATTTTTTGTTCACTTTATGCAAGCAAAACTAGAATGTAACAAAAGTGTATGAAACTGAAACATCTGATTTACTAAAATCACCTTAACAGTGAACGGTATCACTTCCAAATTTATTTTGCAGCTGGGAGAGAACACAGCCCTCTTCAATAATCAGTTTAAGAACTTTGAAAAGGGAATCTGCATTACAATACATCAACCCCTTTTCATAACACACAGATGAGAAGAAGCATTTATGTTTTATGAAGTGACAATGGAGGTTAAATAGGTACAAGATACATCTAGCACTGCAAATGCTGCTTTTGTGAATATACTAGGATTAAAGCTTGGGACCTTCTATTTTCAGATCAAGTATATTAGTCCCCCTCTAATTACTTGTATAGAGAAATAGCTAAATGCACAACTACTTAAATAAAAACAACTGGAAGCCAGAAGCAAACAGGCTACAGATGCAGTGGTGGCTTTTCTACAGGCTTTTTATGTTTTACTAAAAACAAACAGCTAGAACCAGATGTCTAGGATGCCTAGGATTGCTGCTTCCTTAGCATCAGAGACACAAGGAAGAGGAAAGACAACATTTGCTCACACATTAAGCAGCTGCTGTGATAATGCTGGTGATCAGATCCACAGCTACTACTTTGATTAATAAGACCACAAAAAATAAAATAGCAGCATATAAAACCAGATCTAGCTTTCTGTCTGGGGACTAAGCCAATGGCCAACAGCCTTACAATCTTAAAAAAGCAAAATTAATTATTGCAGACACCACTAACCTTAACTTCATAATTGTATTTCCTTCTTCAGAAATTTTACTGACAGGCTTTTAAGCTAACATGATACTGTTGATAAATAAATTAGAATGCCTTTGTAATACACTAAATTCCTATCACATAAGATGTTGAAATGACGTTTCTTTGGACTGTGATATACATTTGGGTTTTTTCTGCTCCTGCTACAATGTACATAGACCCATCTAATAATTTAAAATAATATATAGTCAAGAAAAAAGACTTTCAGGTGTCAGTGCTCTCCACACAGCAGATCTTAAGTTCTATCATTATCTTCAACAGAAACAGAGAAAATACAAGTATTTCTGCAAATCTCAGTTACTAAAAAGTGTTTTAGAGAAGATTAGTAAGAGAAAATTTTTATGTCAGCAATTCAGTTCTGCTTAGCTTTTTTCCCTTTCCTCAAATATCTGTGAAAAGAATACAGCTGAGCCTTAAAATACTCTCAAGTTCTTTACTACCAAACCACACACTTATAAACAGAGCCTCACCGAAAATGGGGTCTACTGTGTCAGGGCCTTGTTATAAGAGCATAACCATATTTTTTATTTAGCATAATACCTATAAAGTAATGAAAATAAAAGCCGAACAGCAATTCTAAAATCGAACTGTATTTGTAAGACAAAGAAATAATTCAATGTTCAAAGTTTTTTTTCAAAGTTTAAAAAAGTTTTTTTAAAAAAAACATTGATTACAACAGCAAAAGGATACTTGATTGCCCACAGAATCCATGAATAATATACAGCATCCAGTCACGATGAACAATATTTCTTACTGCTTCCAGAAGCTTACCATTCCAGACATACTTTTCATAAGGCTTACTGCAAATCCCAAATACACCTAGGAAATTGTTAGAATGAAAACACATTAGCAATTAAGAAACAAGTTTACCTGGACTGTTTTAAAATCCAGGTCATCGGATCTCTGTTTTGATTTTTCTTTTGACTGCAACTCAATGGATTGTTTACTCGCATTCGTGAAGTTTGCCAAAACCAGATAATTTCAAGCACATGCTGAAGTCCAGCGTTTATGAAGGTTCTGTAGTTGCCAGTCACCGTAGTGATTAAGTGCCTTCATAGAGAAGTTACCGATACTTCAGTACTGAAATGAAACCTCTGCACAGTAGCACCAAGGGATTTGATAACAAGGGAAACAAAGTTGTGAATTCCAATTAAATGCTCTTACAGGAGAACCCAATAAGCTTTTCAATTCTGGGTCACTTCTAGAGTTACCCACTAGGTTCTGGAATATCATGCATAACTCCTTTACCAAAAAGCACATCAATCCCTTTTCATGTAATTTAATGTGGTTTTCCTAATTTGCACTAACAGCAAGAAACTAGCTATCGTAGACCTGCAAATTAAAATTCTGTTTCTGATAGATCTGGAACCTGAGTCTCTTTCTGTTTCAAAAATCAGGACCAAGATGACAACTGCCACTAAAAGGTGGTAGAGGAAATTGAATGAAATCTGAAACTTAGAAGAAAGAGGACAAGAACTCTATTACCTATATTTTTTGTGTACTTTTTTCAAATTAAGTTTCTGGCCAGATGAATTATATCGCAGCAATGCGCATGTCAATTTTAGCAGACAGTTACAGCAGTCAAATGTTCTGCTGCAGGAAAAAGATGAGTTCTCCTAATAGAACACAGGTGAAAATGCAGCTGTTGAACAAACAGTTGCTACCTGTTCACCCAATTTACCATAAGCCCAGGGAAAATGGATGTAACCAAAATATTTTGATGAAGGAGTTTACAGATTCAGCAGAACCTGGTCACAAGCACTTGGACAACAGTTTGTCCTCTTTCTTGTTGCTAGTAGCATTACTTTGGGGAGAATTTGTTCTTAAAGGAGAGGTGGCTATTTCTTACACATATTCTATGAACAGATATGTGACTAGCACACACAGCTGATGGAGTCAAGGTTAGAGCAAAGATATATTGTGAATTTCAGGGGAAACACATGTGTGTGCATGTGAAGGAGAAGGGAGAGAAAATATTTCTTCTCTCTGGCTGCTCATTTTTGCACTCTTATGAATATGTTAGATCCAAAATGAAGTGTAGTTTTTCAACTGAAATCAGTAATTTTTCTTAGACTTCCTGATAGGGGTTACTAACTGAGATGATACTAACTTGACATAGTTTCTCTGTAGTCAGTATGCTCCAATATGAAACAGAAAAGATTTATTAGCACTTAATCAGTTATTGCTTCCCACTCTCTTTGTAACTCAGTCCTATTGGGAGACTTACAAGTCAGTTGAGTAATCAATTGCTGAAAAATGTCAGCATGCTCAATCATCTCCCTGAGTTGCAATGTAACTTAAAACAATGATTACACAACTCTAGAAATTGCATTGTTCAAATTAAAATGTCTGTAATTGGCACTTTATGAAATCTTATTTTAACACACCACTGTTAGGAGACCACTGACCAATAACAGAAGGCCTGAATGTTTCTCAAAAGTAAACTTAAGTAGAACATATTTTAACTGTACTCACAACCAACATCATCAGTTTAATTAGGTGTATTTTCTTACCACTTCCCCCCTGTGTCGAAAGTCCTTCATCTTCAAATATATCAAAACTCTCTTGTCCAGTCTGTGTTGTTTCAGTTTTTAATGTCTCAAGTGGCATTCTCAGGACAGTAAGATTATACTGAAGGGAGTGAGACAGATCGTAGCTGTAACTGATAAATAATTAACATTTATTAATAATTGTAGAAGCAGAGGAATTTTCTGAAAATCCTTACTCTCCACCTGCACTGAAACTTAAAACAGTACTATTTTATTTCCATTTTAGTCTAAGACAACATCAGTGATTAAAGAATATAGAGAACTTACAGGAGGACCAGTAAAGATCTAAAAAGTTATTTAAACATTGGACATTTAGATTTATCACTAATGATAAGAAGGTATCCACCACATATGCATAATAATGACCTGACATGCTTATCTATTGGGGGGAAAAGTCTGTAACGTGGTCTGTTTGCACCAAACAGAACCTTTAAATAGTATCCTAGTAAGAGACATGTTCAGGCTCTCTCCACTCTTCCCTTAGACCACATGTTTTCTTATAAGTGACTTTTAATTTTCTTCAGGATTTATATGAAAATCATGCAGAAAACCACGTTATGCCTTCAGCTAAGAACAATTTAAATGAAGTTGATAAATTAAAAAGATTCTAAACAAGGAAAAATATTTGTATCTTCCTATGTTTCTTCTTTTGAAAGTAAAAATCAATCTAAAGACGTAGGTAAAACACAGAGCAGAAACACTTTTATGAGACTCTTTTAATGAAAAATGAAACAAACAGTAAATTATCTGCCAGCAGGAACGTTTTTATTTTATGCCACAGGGGTTTGATTTATGCCAAAAACATACTTTTGTACAAGTCATTCAGTTACTGATTTCTTTTCCTGTACAAGAAACTTTAAATACGTAGTTTATTTTAGTCCTACAGTTTCATCCCGAAGAAATTAAGTGTTTGGGAAGACCTCACTGTGGCCTTCCACTACTTAAAGAGGGCTTATAAAAAAAGAGGAAGAGCAACTTTTTACATGGGCAGATAGTGATACAACAAGGGGGAAGAGTTTTAAACTAAAACTGGAGAGATTTAGATTAGATGTCAGGAAGAAATTCTTTACTGTAAGCTCACTGAGGCATTGGAACAGGTTGCCCAGGGAAGTTGTGGATGTCCCATCCCTGGAAGTGTTCAAGACTAAGTTGGATGGAGCTCTGAGCAACCTCATCTAATGAAAGGTGTCCCTGACCATGGCAGTGGGTTGGAACTAGATGATCTTTAAGATCCCTTCCAACCCAAACCATTGTATTACTCATTCTATGATAAATGTGTTTATTAGAGTCCTATAAGAACCTTCTCCTTCCTCCTTTATGCACAACCACAGGATCAGTACAAATTCGTCACCTCCATGCAAGGCAGGGCCGGGGGGGAGGAAGCTGAATAATGTTAGGGCTGGGAGACAAAGCATGGAAGAAAAATTCAGATTTTATAGTGTGAAAACTTTCCCATGCAAAAGCATGAAACACACAAAACTTAGGTAGGTTTTGTCTTCACAGTGTGACAAAAACCCTTCGTTTTCTAAGAGAAATTTTCTTCTAGACTGATACACTTTTTCATATTTGAAAGAGGGATTTTTTTTCTTCCTTTTTTTTTTAAGTCTTCAGGTCTTCTAACTACTACTGCCAGGTTTATCATCACATTTCTCATATTTTTATGCTGTTCCAAAGATCTCGTGGAAGTGTAGCTAGGACACAGAAACTTAGGTACAGCATTTATGAAACAAGAGAGAGAGTTGGCAATGCTTAGAAGGCCCTATGAAAGACATACCCCACAAAGGGTATATCTTAAGTGAGGACCTATTTCTCTGTCTTTGTTTCTGAATCAAGGCAAAGCTTTATTTATGGAAAATGAGATCAATAAAGAGAAAATGATGGGACAAGCGAACCCCCTGATACTTTTCTAAAGAGAGAACATCTGCATAACCTGGCAAGGCTGAACACTCAGTAAAAACAGTAGTTTCAGTATCTACTTTTTACCATGCCACTAACAGTTCAATAATTTTTAGCCTAATGGAAACTAAAAGCCTAACCAAGCAACATGATCATGTGTCTTATTTCCCCAGAATATCAACCTAAAGATCTTGGGTATCAAAATCAAAACCCATAATCTTACAGCCAGTGTAAATACACATTTTTTTTAAAGGAATAGTAACTAATACCTACCTAAAATAGAAGTTGCTAGAAAGGTCCACATTTTGAAAGATTCTCAGATACCTAGCAAAATAATTCAAGTTACAGGAAAAATTGTTAGTATAACAAGACAGACCACAAGAAGTCATTCAGAGGATCTCAGAAATTGAACTACATATAAACATTAATTCTTGCCCTATGTTCCTTTCCTATCTTACTGTAATTGTCTTGACAGGTAATTTCACTAGAATGTTGGTATCTGGATAAAATAAATCAAATAATCTTTCGGGTTTGGTGGGGGTTTTTTTGTTTGTTTTTGGGGTTTTTTGTTTGTTTGTTTGTTTTTAATCTAGTATCTACTCAGGCACATACTCTGTTTCTTTAGGCAATGTTGTAGTTCTATTTCACACAATTTTCCAGGACTCAAACAAGCAAACTCTCAACAATACTATACAAAAAAAAAATTTTTTCAGTTACTCTCAAATAAATGAATAAGAAAAGAAATATCCACCTCAACCTGTCACTGCAAATTCCCAGAAGAAAACCATAACACTGTCTCTAAATGATAAAATGGCTGACATCATAAATATGTAGGTTAGATAATTGGTATGTTGCATACTAACAGTGGAAACTGAGGTCTACAATCAGTCTTACCTTCAAGTGGAAGCTTTTTTAATATTTATCATTGGTTGATTTACTACCTGACATAAGAATATCATAAACCATCACTTTTTGACTATTCATACTTGGTACAAACTGAAAAGCAATTATTGATACCAGTTGCCTGGTATTTCATGGAAGAGGTTACCTTATCCTGAAAAAAAACACCTCTACAACACAGTTGTACATTTCAGACAAGGTTTTCTGCTGACCAAAGGCTCAAATTTCTGCTTTCAGAAAAAGTCCCCAAAAAGAAAGAAGCAGTTAAACTTCCCAGTGAGTCAATTCATCACCCTTACAACAGCAACATTCACAAGATTCTGACAGCACAGAATCATTTAATAATCTATTCAGCACTTTTTGAAGGGTACAAAAGATCTCTCCAGGTGAGATTAACATCAAGCTAAAGCTATTAAAAAAAGAACAGTGCCCCAGACTACACAAACCAACATAAGCATTACTTTGCCCTTGTAGAAACAATGCTTGTATTTGATGCTTCCTGGTGCAGATTTGCTAAGCTGACATGTAGGTGACATGGAGAAGTGGTCCAAAAGCTCCACAAGATTGTAGTAGTTGTATTTACTCTCCAGGTTGAAGTCCACAGAACTTGTAGCCTATTTTGCATCCAACTAAGACAAAATGGCTTGAATGACATACTAATACAAAGGAATCCATTACTGAAATTTCTAGTTGCAGTTAAACATGGCCTAGCAAATATTTAAAAAGTACACACTGATTACCAATATTGTTTACCTGGCCTCATCAGGATGAGTGACTCTCACAGAGTCATTTGGAATGTAGATCATATTTGTATCTTCTATTTTATATATTGCATGACCTCCAATATCTGCCATTTTTCTTCTTTTTGTTATTAACACAATGTAGTAGCCTTCTAAAAACCTGACAAAACCTGTTAAAACAGCATTAAAATGCTTTTAGTTGCATGTTTGTGTTGATTTGATTAAACATATTTAGAAAAGAAGTGTCAGAATTGTTTCAAAACTTCATAGAATTTTTGTTTATTCTTAATGTTATATGAATAATGTGCATATATATATATATATATATATATACATATACAAAGATATACCTATACAAAGACAGTGTCTTAAAATTCACTCCCAGTAAGTGTTAATCAACCAAGTACATTGTTTTTACTTATTTTCCCTTCCACTGAGCATATTTTTATTATTAGGTAGCAGAGTTAAGACTGTGCACAATACTCAGAATAAGTTTCTGCCTACTTAACATAGTAGTATTTGCTTTTTATAGGACTCTTATTGTTCAGCATGAGGCACACTCCAATTACTTCAGATACCAAAAGGTTCATTTTCCAGGGCAAGAGGGAATCCCAATCTCCAATTCCCTTTTCAGGTTTATGTATTCTCTGCTGGGGAGGGACATGGAACAGCAAAAGGCGTTGTGGATACTACAGCACTTCTGTGCTCTCTTTTCTTAACAGCAGGGAACTAAATCCCCCAACTAAGGCAGCATCTCCCAGAAATCAGCCATTCAGAGCAACAGGGGTAATCTTTTTTTTTTTTAATTTCCTCTCTCAGATACCAACACTTGACCCTGCTGAAGTCCATGATGGGGAGTGATAACACGACACTCACCATTCCCATTTTTACTTGTATTTATATTCAGTTTTAGATTTGCATTACACAGTAAAGAAGAAGGATGAGCAGAGCACACATTTTCCTCCCTTTCACTGCTGGAGACTGCAATGGGAATAAGTGATCTGCAATCTTTTCTTCTACCTTATTAGCCCCCTTTGGAAAAATGCTCTCACCTGCATAAGGACAGGAGGCCCTGCTGACAGTAAGAAACAAACCTTTCATTTGAAGCAGCCAGACTATTGAATTTCAGTTGTTAAATAGTAGTCACAGTTCTTCCTGTATCCTCCAGGTACTGAAATCACTTACATGAACAGCCTCTATCCTCTGAATTTCACCAAACATTACACCAAAGTCTGATAAGGAACCCAGCCTTTCTCCTTGGCCTGGTTCCCTCCCTTTAAAAGTGATTTCTACTGTTAAACACCACACAGTAAACAGAACTCAGCCTATCAGCACCCCCATTCCAAGTGCACTGAATGTACTGCATCTGGTTAGCAAAACAACTACAGAACAGAACAAAGCTGTCCTTTACAATTTTACAAAAAATAGCCCTGTTCTCCTGACCTGAGCTGCGAGGCAGAAATAAACGACGAGTTGCATTCTCTCAAATTACATGTTCATACAGATATGATTAGATAGAATCAAGACTGGAAGACATCTAAACCATATACTTTGGAAGTATATATGATAGAGAGCATGTCACTTCTTAAAAGTCATCTTGAAATACGTATGCCATATCTGTTAACCTGTACATTTGTCCAGCCACAGAACACAAATGCTCCTGTTATGAACAGTACATATATACAGTCATACAATTGGGATGCAAAGTTTTAGTTGATCACAACCACTTTCCAACTGAATATATTATCACATATTTAGATGCACTAATGACTTGTGCAAAAATCTCCAGTGCTGCAAGACTGTTAGAAGCTTCTTTATGATTACCCACATTATGAATACTCTTACATCAATATGGAACATAAGCCCCACCTGACGAATTTCTGAAAAATAGATGCATTGATAAGTTCCAAAATGGTTCATTGGCAAAAAGCATACAGAAGAAAGTCTGTTTAATTTCACACTTTAGATAAAATTTTACTATGTTTTGATTGTTATGTAAAATCCAGGGGCATCTTTCAAAGTAAATGCATTCTCCATCCTCTCTGCAGCTTCGAATTTAGATGTCCAGGTATATATTGACTCTCACAAACCACAAAGTACTCTTGGGGCCTCTCACAGCACACATTAACATTTACTTTAGAGACATCACCCATCGATATATCGACCTCAGTATCAGACAATAGGCAGGAAAGTAGCGACTCTCAGATGAAGTTAGAAGCTATTAAATCCTTGAAGCATTGCTTGAGGATTACAGACAGCTGAGCAGCATTTTAAAATGCAGTTGACATGCCAGTCAGCTGTACTTGTTCAAACATGAAAAAGAAATCTTTAAATATGTCACTGCAAAAAGTTAACCAAAAAGAAAATTAAGTCATCTTTCTGAATAGTGTATGATAAAGAAACACAGCCTAATAAAGAATGTCAGGTTCCATTTTCTTTTTTAAAACCATTCTGTAGCTCTGGAATTCAGGAATCATGTTCCACCTGGCTTGCATGATTTGTATCATAAGATCAGCTGAGTTTGGGGAGATCTTCAACCAAGTTTTTAGAGTTTGACTATTTTCTAGTGACAAAGAGACTGGTTACAGCACAACTCTCACCCCTTTACTGGCCACCCATTTTCACAAAATACACAGAAACTAACTTATCTCTGAGCACGAAAAATTTTTAGATCCTCTTCAGTTTTAAAAGTAAATAAAATCAAGGGCAGACAGAAAGATATACAGCATGACACAATAAGCCTCACCTCCTAAGGAAACAAAAGATTTTACAAACTCAATCAAAACACTTACCTACTATACCAAAAGCAGAGACAGCTCGAGATAACCCGGAAGAGCCCTTCTGCCCAATCTTTGTTCTGTTTCCCAGGTCTAAACGTCCAAGAAGTTCCCTCACCTCTTGTTGTGTATACACATGCTTTAAAATAAAAAGTCATTTAAGTTACTGCTTTGGTAGTTAAATGTTATTTCATGTCAGAGAATAGCAGAATTTACTTAATATATAGTAAACCAAAGGCCTGCCCTACATCCTCTGTTTCCTGTTTCAGTGCTACCAACAACCAGCCAGTATTACCTGAATAACTGAAAAAACCCAACACAACAAATTAAATAGAGAGGCACTCACCTTATCATCAATTATAACCAAATCCTTTGGTTCAGTGCGATCTATTTTCAAAACACGGTATTTCGTTTCTGCAGGGTTACTTCCAACTAGAAAGTACCTCTACACAAAAAAAGAAAAAATGTCAGAATATTGCACAAGCTACTAAATGCCCACTGTAACAATAAGACATCAATAATGCTATTTACATAACTTCTAGACTAGATTAATTTCAACTAACAAATATGTAATATTCTGCATGCACTCTTAATAAACTGGTTTCGTCAAGAGTACCTTAGGTAGGTACATTTATATACAATCAACCTTTACAACTTAAAAGACCTCCTCCTCTCCTCTGTAGAAGGATGGAAAAAAATTAAAATTTGAAGAAAGGTGAAGACCTGTTTAGAGAGGAAAAAATGTAACATACACCAGGCACTGTCCAACTACATCCTGTCCCAGCCATTACTGTCTTCCCACTTGCTTTGTCAAATTTAGCAAAAGCTTATATATGAGTTTGTAACTTTTCACGATCTAAGACTATTATTGCTACACTGTACTCCATTGCTATTTCTAACAACTAGTCTTTCCTGATCCATACTAAACACAGAAAAATTTTAAGTACTTCACTGCTGCAAGTTTTCTTCAATTTTTATTCATATTCACTATGATAAGACTTCTCACCAATGTTCTTCCACAATCTTCAAATCTGCTGCTTAACAATACTGCTGTTTAAAAAAATACTAGCTTTATTTCACATTTAAAATACAAAAGACCACAGATAAACATATAATATGTCCATTTCTCATGCAAGGAATCAAACTATAAATGAATTTTTACATTTAGAGGAATAAACAATAAGCACAGGTTGCAGGACTGGCTTGCTAAAAGCAGCTCTCATTTTACTAAATCATTTAATCACTGTGGTGCTACCACACAGCAAGGTGTAACTCATTAATAATGCTCAGCCTAGTCGTAAAGCGTGGCAAATTCATGTGGATCTATGCAGTCAGCTCTTAACTTTAGAAGTCACATGGATTTAAGATGTGGGAGAGGAAATCAATAATAACATTCATATAAATCTCACAATTTCATAATTTACACCACTTAGATGTTTAAAAATATCTTTACAGTAAAAACACTTAGGGTGAAAGAATTCAAAGCCCTTTTCAGCTTCCTTGAATTCACAAAAGCATCTAGATAGCCAGTAAGTTCCAAAAAAGAAAATAAAATACCTAACTGAAAGCCATAAAAGGAAACAGCACCAACTTCTGGCTCCACGTAGCACACTGATATTACAGTGCTTACTGAGTGGCAACTTTTGCTGTTTACTCCTAAACGATAGTAAGATGGCCCTTCCAAAGCACATTCCATCACAGCACTCTCTCACTGAAGCCTCTGAAGCAGCACTTTGGCACAGGAAAGTGTTTCACACAGGTTTTTTAGCAGCATTGTGCTGCTGTGCACAGCCAGGCTCCCCAGCCTTCCCCACCTCGGAGCAGCCTCCACCAGAGATTCCTTAGTGCCAAGATCTGTGCTTCCCAGGAGGGAAATCATAACGACAGTGTGTGGCACTGAATGGCACAAAGGTGGAGGATGAAGCTCTCCTGCTGTTATTGCCAACCAGCAGCAAACACCAAACTACCAAGACAGACACTTCCTTCGTCCATGCCATTATACCACCTTTTTCTTCCTGCAGCAGGAGGTGAATGGGCAGAGGGAAATTTATCCATTTGTAATACACAGATTATAAATTAGCTGGCATTTTAAGAGTGCTGCTTCTTTATTTGTAGAAAGCTGCTAATTAATTAAAGCGAAACAATTTTAAGCAGTACACAATACTGCAACACAACTCAGTCATGTACCACCATGTCCAGATTAAATGAGCATAATTTCTTTGCAAAGTGACACCTGTGGTTACCAACAAATAATCCAGAATAAAAACAGAACTGTACAACCTTAAGACGCTTATCCAAACAGCTGTTTATACCAAAGCCCACACTTAAAACTGGAACACGGCACATGACACACAGGAAAAGAGAGAGAGAGAGAGAGAGACAGAGGGTTGCAAATGCTATTACTAAGGAAGTTCAGCTGGATACTTCTCCATTTCCATTTTAATTAACCAATAAAGCAAAGAGAAGTGCTGTGAGGAATGCGTTGCTTGCACCACCTTGGCAGCTGCTACAGTGGGCAATGTACAGCTACAGGGGCCAGCTTTAGGCGCTGCTGCTGCTGCTTACAACAGCAGCAGAGTTAGATTAGAGGAGGAGTAACTGTATCTGCAGCCCTTGGAAGCAACCACCATAATGAACGGTACTTAACAGGCTCTCTTTGAAGTACTTTAAGGCCTAATTTAGGGGGTTTAAGTTAGTTAGGCTGGGTAATGTATTAAGGAAGGTCAGCTGAGAACAGCATCAAAACTGAGCATCAATGGATTTAAAGTAAGCCAGCCAATGGAACATCTCTATTTAGCTAATGGGAATCTTACCCACTGCATGTTAGATGATACTCTTGTGGAAATAATAAAGTGAGAAAGAAATAGTAAAGTAATCTGCAAAAACCTTTGAATCTGGACTAGTGTTCAAAACTAAGAACCCGAAATTAGACTCCTGTCTGGGAAGTTTTCAGGACCGGCTAAAACCAACTCTGGAATTACTTGAAAAACAGCATTATATGCCAGCTCATATTCATCTTTCAAGATCTGAAAGGAAAACAAAGATTGTATGAAAGNTTTTGCCATTAGAGGAACACATAGTTTTGGCCAACTTCCCATATTTTCCTCTAAAAAAAAAAAAAACCACAAAAAAACACAACAAAAAAGACACTTCAGCATTAGCTATTTCTGCTACCTAATTTATGCATCTAATGAATAAATAAGTCTCTTCCTGGATGACACAGAGCACAAATAAAACCTTATCAGTGACATGTACTGCAATTAAATTTACCATCCCATGAATACCAGGAAAGCATAAAGAAAAATACCAAATCAACACTGAGAATGTAACATCAAATAAATTAATTTCTGAGGTTGTAATACAATTGCAAAATTAATCAAAGCTAAAATGTGCAGTACTGTTTACAACTCTTTTGATTAACAGAAATGATTGCACAGGTAAGCTACAGAAACCTTTGTGAGAGTTCCTATCCTTATTATCTCATTCCGTCTATTACGAAGTCGAACTGAATAAATGGAAGCATTTTCCAAGTGCCTCAAACAACTCCACTCCACAGTAAAGCCCTGCGTTTAGATAAATGGACAACCTTGACCGACAAAGTGCTTTCTCCAGAGAACAGCACACAAGGCAGAACTGCGCAGCCTCCCTCAGCCATCACCTGGGGTGGCACAGGCTGCTGCCAGGTTTAGTGTGCCCTTGGCCTTTGCTGAAACCTGCTAACGAGAGCACTTCACCCATCGCAGCAGTGTGCCATGCAGCTACCAGATCTGGGCCGGAGCTTAATTCAGTGCACAATTATCGCTAAGCAACCACAAGATAGGAACAATCATTAGTCGCTTCCACCTGGGACTGAGTTTTAACCGAAGCAATCTAATTGAAAGGCTTTACACCCTCTTTTATCAATCTTTTGATTCAGCCAAACCAAACAAAACATCTTCTTCTGAAAGGAAGCTAAACAAAACAAAAAACTTCTTACTGCAAATTGTTGTTTTCAATGGCAAGATAATAGTTCTGAAATCAAACAATCTGCTCACTTTTTTTTTTTTTCTTTCTTTCTTTAAGATTACTTCTTAGAAGTCCTGGTCCAAAACTATGATTTCCTTCTTTGGATAGACTAATTATCATTAAGAAATGCTAGCATTGCAAAAAACTTATTACATTCAGTTAAAAAGCTACAAACAGCTCAATTAGCAGGAAAAAAAAGTGAAAATACACTAAAAGTTACTTGCAAAATACAGCAGTACACTAATACAGCCAATTTTTGAAAAAAATCATCCCTTTTAGATGATCCCTCATTCACTTCACACTAATTTATCTACTAACTTCCCTCCTTCCATAGCAAAGCCAGAAATTATCTTTGTGGCACTGTAGTTTCATAGAAGATTTAATTTAAATGCATAAGGTTGTCTAATTTTTAGATGAAGATGTGCAATACAACCAGGTTAATCTGGTAGCATCTTTGCAAGTCTAGACTCCATTTTGTCATTTGCCTCAATTTTCAATTACTTTTCTATGAATAATTATGTGTGGGACTTCAGAAAGGATTAAATATTCCATTTGTCATGTTCCAGTCACAGCACCACTCTTTATTTGAGCAAGCTGAAAATATTTACAGTCATTCCACTGTTTAGTATATTTAATTTTATTTCTACCTCAACACTGATTGGCCCCTTTATCATAACCTCATTCTTGTTACTCATTTTGTCTTCACCCCTTGTTCAGTACGTTCATACTCAAATTCTTACTTTAAACAAGGAAAAACATCCATTTAATTTTAGGGCAATAACAAACTTAGTTTTGATAATAAAAAATAGCAATAGAAAATGTCTGGTTTTATTTATGCTTTGATACATTTAAGTGAGTACCTTTTTTTTTTTTTTCATAGAATCCTTACATTTAAATACGTCAATTTGCAATCATTTATCCACAAGCTTCTCATCACAATCCCATCCAGAAAGGTGGATTCACAACAAAACCAAATATCTAAGTGTATCTCTCTCCTATTAATCTGGTGATTACATGATGACAGCCAGGACAACAGAGGACCAAAGAAATAAAAAATACATCACCAGAACAACTTTAGATGGACAGTTGAAGGCACATCTTTCACATGCAGTGTGGTGCTAACCACTTTTGAACTTTATTTTTGTTCTTCCTGAATGGCACACATCCTTCAAAACTTGTGGTGTTCTCATCACTTCTATTCCACCAAGCACCTGCCCTTCTCATAGATGCTCCCAGATCTGCCATTCACCAGTTGATTAAGTTTCTCTATTTTATTGCCATATATCTGGCAGTATATCAAGACATTTAAGACAGAAATAGTGCTTTCCTGATTTTGACAAAATTCCTTCTCTTGTGCCAATGCCATACTCTGCTCCACTACATTATTACCATTCCTAGAATGTCACAGAATAGGATAGTCAGCTGAAATGGGTCATCTTCTGCTAATAAAACCACTCAAAAGAGACAAAATTTCACAGCCACTTCTAACTAGAAAATTATGATAGCTAATGGTTGCCCAGCTGTTCATTACTTCCAATATTTTTAAATGTACCAGATAGCCATCTATATAAATCAGTGCACATCATAATTCAGTAAAAATTCTGTAGCTTTTTCTGTGAAATATTCTGCATTACAGTTCATCCAATTTGATCACAGACTAACTTCCACATTAAATAAGCAAACCTTGGTTTTGTTACTATAAAGACGTTGACATTTATTATTATTAGAATAAATTAAATTTAAAATAAAACAAATGCACATAGTCTTCCCCAGGGCAAAAAAAAAAGGGCACAGAAACCTACAGGCAATTATGCAGGTCACACTGCTTAATAAGCTTGTGCAAGTCATTTGAATACTGTGGAGATGGAGGTTGTAAAATAACATGATTAGAATAAAATATTATTAATTAAGCCTCATAATATTCTGAAAGGTAGGCAAGTGATGTGCCTTTATAGAGATGATACAAATTGACTTGTTCAATGTCACACTGTCTCAGGGGAATGATAATTTCCAATGAACTAACCTACAGTATTCAGGTGGGTTTCATTTGGGGGAATACACAAAAGTCCCATCTCCTAAACAAGAGAAGACAGTATCTTTGATCTCTTATTAGTCACAGTGCTGAAATATCTTTAGTGCCCTCTGGTGTGCACTTCAGCAGGAAATATATGTATAAAATGAAAATTAATTGGCATGGACCTGAATACAACCTTCAGTCCATCTTTCTGACTAATTCTAAACAAGCTTTCAACTTCCCAGGACAAACAGGAGATACAGTTAACATCTCCATGGCACTTATCGACCCAAAGCATCAATTTTAAAGGTAGGCTTCAGCAACTATCCTAAATATAAACATTAATAGAAAATACAAAATTCTGCTCTCTGTTGATTCAATTGACACTTGAATTCAGTGCTCCTCACCTCTGGCAGTCTCGCATCTGACTCCAATAACACTACCAGAGCATTACCTGTTTGACTTCACTAATACTACTGTATTTTTAACTAAAAAAAACACCCAAATAAAAAAACCCTCCCTAAACTACTTTCACATTTTCTACTTTCTCATCCATTTCATCTCTTCTGGCTTCAACAAAAAAGGGTCTTATAGGAATAAGCTGTACGACCAGTGTAAACTCCACTGTTTCTACCACTGCTGACAAGTCATCCCTTCTCGTCCACTCAAAGCCTCCAGCAGGAATCTTAAGACAGTTTCATGTCACCCTGTAGCTGACGCAACTCCAGATCCTACATACTGGATCTAGTTAGCCTATGGCCTTAGGAAAATCAGAGGAACAACCTGAATCAGGAGGAAGCTATTAATGTTTACATCCGGGTGACACTTGCACCCTACCAGGGACTGTCACAGCTGGCAACTGCACGATTGTGAGATTTCAGGCAATGGGATACCTCAGGGAGAAGAAGTGGGAACTTCTGTCAGCAGCCCAACGTGATACTGAATCAGCTGCAACAGCAACTGTGACCTGATCAAGTCTTAAATCCAGTTTTGGGCTTCCCAGTACAAGATGAACATCAGCATAACAGAGTTCGTCCAGCAGAGGGCTATCCAGATGATCCAGAGGACAGAGAACATGATGCACTGGGAGAGACTGAGAGAACTGGGTTTGTTCAGCTTTCAGAAAGCTTTGGCAGCATCTTAATGCTGTCTAAAACTATATAACAGAAAGGTGTGGATAACAGAAATAAACTCTTTCAAGTGGATGGAACAATATTAAATGGATACAAGTTGAATCATGTAAAATGTCAACTTATTAGAAGGAATTTCTTAACTTTTGTTTTTTTTTTTTCCCATGAGGGTGGTCAAGCGCTAGAACATGCCTGTAGAGGCTGTAAGATCTACGTATTTGGAGGTATGCAAAACTCAGCTGCACACAGCCCTGAGCAACCTGCTCTTCTTGAAGCTGCTTTGTGCAGTGGGCTGCACTAGATGAACTCCCGAAGTCCCTTCATGTCTACCTTAGTCTATGAGTTTATTAAGTGCATTGACTCTTTACACACAATCACACCAAAATGACTCCTACTGTATTTTTCCTTTTGAAAAAAATGACTAGAATTTGAATATCAAAACACGAAATGTTTCAATTCTCACGTTTTTATTTTTTAAATAATAGCATAACCACGCTCAAAGAAAACATTCCATTTTCATCACTCACGAGAAGTGACTAAGGGAACAGCTTTGAGACACCCTTGCTCAGCTGAGACATTTCAAATAGCACGTGTTCATCCACAAACCACTGCCTTTCCTAGGCAATGGAAACCATCTTGCCTCCTGGAGCGATCAGGACTGCTGGATCTGCCCCTTCCTGAATTCTGAACAGAGCAGAGAATGGGCAAACCCATCCTATTCAGGCACATACTGCCAGCTTCCACTGGCCAGATGTGAAAGACTGTGGTTCCTGAACTAACAGGATCAGCCTGAGAGGCCTAGAGAACTGCAGAGAGTTGACAGAACTCTAAACAGCAATATCGCCCCTGCTCACATATGCTATTTCAGCAGCTGAGCCTTACAGCTCAGAGAGAAACAGGCCAGATATCTGTGCGTGCCAGTCACAAGAAGCCCAAACTCAGCTGAGAGGCAGCATGAGTTGTGAGCCAAGAACAACTAAAGTCAGTCATTTAGGACCTGATTCAGAAATCACATTTTCCCACTGCCCTTCTCACATACAGCAATAATTTAGTTGAAAATAAAACAAGAACCAGCCTTTTCCAGACAGATAATTAAGGCAGCCATTCAAAATTCCTCTAGGCATTGGAATAAAGTAGCATTTTGGAAAGACTTTCTGGACTGCAGCCTTCAGTTTTTTAATTTACTTGTACTGTTAACTCTACACACTTTAATCCTTCTCTGTTACACAGGCTGTTTCATGGGGAATTAGCATAAAAGCACAAACCTACTTCTGGCAGAACCAAAGCTGGAAGTCAGATTCTTCTTCAAATTGAGACCATTCATGCAGACCAGACTGCATCCTCTTCATCCAATCCATGCCACTTTGGTAAGGCTACACTGACTTCAGTGTACAAACCATCTTTCTGTTATCACTACAGGTAACATCTGAAGTTAGAACTAGAGCTAACTGTTGCGTTTAAAGCCATGGTGCCTAACCCTATCCAAAACTACCTTAAATTAAAAAACAAACAAACAAACAAAACAAAACAAAAAAAAAAGGAAGCTGCACAAAAAAAATCGATTTGGAGTTAAAATATGATAAACGCAGTGGTATTATCTCCGGTTATTTACACCGGGAACTGGATTCTGACTCACACTATGCTCATCACATGGCTAAAAGCAGCAATTAGCATTCAAGCCTCCCATCCACTTTGCCTACGGCAAAACAAGTACTGGGAGTAACACATCCCCGCAGCTTCCACAACAGGACATAAGGAATGCTAAAAGCCTTCAACAGCTTAGTTCCCGAGGTGGGACAAAGCTCCGGGAGCTGTGTCCCCAGCCCTTCACACGAGGGCTGGAATCTGCCAGAGGTGGCGAACTGAGCGGCGCGGGCGGGAACCACTTCAGCCTCCCTGTTTAAAGCCCTAATTCGAGCCTGAGTTCCGTAGCTCCGGAATTCGGCTCCTTCGGGTGCCCGGCAGTGACAGAGCCGGCGGAGCCCCCCTGCCCCCACACCGCGGGCCTGCTGTCCGGGGCCGCCCCCTCGGCACCCGGCACAGCCACGGGGGACGCCAGAGCTTGCAGTACTTATTCTTTTAGTTATTGGGATGTTTCGAATGTGTGACCAAAACGAACCAAACCCCAGCGAAAGGAAGGGAGCAGTTTCAGACACGGTGCAGCCCGGCGGAGGCGGCAGGCCCGGGGGCCGGGGCACCGCCAGCCCCGGGAGCGGCGGCGGGGCGGACGGTACTTACAGCCCTGGTCTCGTACAGCACCAGCTTCTGCACGGAGCTGATCAGGGGGGCGGCCGCCGCCGGCATGGCGGCCCCGCGGCGCGGCCGGGGCCGGGGCTGGGGCCAGGGCCGGGGATAGCCCGGGGCCAGGAGGCCGGTCCCGGCCGGAGCAGGGGGGACACACCGGGAGCGAGCGGGGACACCCCTCCGGCACCGGGGAACCCGGAAGTGCCCGCG
>VXBX01008450.1:521923-683122 GCA_013400415.1 Scytalopus superciliaris | reverse complement strand
CTCTCCTCTCCTCTCCAATTATTTATCAGAATTTACACAAAACCACTCAAACTGAGTATCATTTTTGGATACAGATATTTTTCTTTAAGACAGCAAGGAATTTTGACTACAAAGTTCCATTGAAGTAGGTTTTTTTTTCATTTAGGTTTATAGTTTTCCTATGCTGCAGTTGTCTTCTAAAATATACATCGTAGATTATCTTCCTTAGAGAGAACAGTAAAAGGAAAACTTGCTGTACTGGGACTTGGTAAACTGCCTCTAATCTAATTTATATCACAGGGCACCAATTATTGGGGAATTCATATGCTACTAAATGTCACTTCCACTCTTTCCTAACAATGACAAAAACAATTTGTAAGTCATTCTAATCACAACAATGCCATGCTAAAAAATCTCCTTATTGTTCCTTCACAATTCCCCTGATAACTACAAGATTATGGCTTTTCAAGGTCCTTTCACCCTTACCATTGCCCTTTAGAAGAAGTAGGTAGCAGATGTTTTGACTTTGAGTCCTTTCTCCAGGGCCAGAAACAAAAAGATATTGCCAGGTAGTTTGAATAGGTTTCTCTCCTTTTGACCCTGCTAAGGTACAAGAAGTCACCCAAAAAGGAGCAGTAACGATCAGGAGATTGTATTATCTTTTCATACACTCTAATATTCTAGCTGTGGTTAATATTTCGTATTTCCATGTAGCATGGTAGTCATAAAGGCATGTAATGAGTGGAGATGTGATACCTGGCCCAAAGAACTTTAGTGTAGGTCGTATGTACAGGTATTTCACAGAAAAGGAGGAAAGTTGAAAGCTGCCTGAGTACAACAGTGAGGGCTTTTAGGGCAATAAACTATGAATTACACTAGTCTTTGCTTCCTTGGTTTGGTTTTGCTATTCTTATATCAGAACTCTAGTCAAGTTATGCAAACAAAAGCCACTCGTGGCATGAGGAAAAACCCTACTTATACAGTAGACAAGGATATCTGGACATTTATGCTTTAGTGATGGGTATTGAAATGTTGGGATTGATACTTTTTGATATATATAAAATTAGATATAGGAAATAGAAAACTTTGACATACAAAAGGATGATAAACTAGAAATATAATTTAAAAGAACTCTGCCAGTGCTTGAATTTCTGGCATTTTCTGCTTCATGAATTGTAATCTTTGATGGGGGGGCAGGAGGAGAGTTCCTTTTAAGTCAGAGAAGTAACAGAGAATTTTTGATGAAAACCCAGGTTGGCGTGAAGTTTAGATCTCCCTAGCTTATACTGGCAAGGTCTGAAGATGTTTTTATCAGCGAGATCTTAGGACTGTGCCTGGTCATCCTCCAGAAATAATTCCCCTGGGGCTGGTAGGGTGGACAGAATAAGACACTGCCTGGAAACACATGCTGACTACATGATAAACAGTCAGATCAGTCCAAGAACAGGCAACATCTCCTGTCCACCGCTTACCAGGGTATCTACTGCTATATGGATGTGTGGTTATACAGTCACAACTAGGGCAGTCTCATCTCTTAGATGCATGTAGTCCCTTCTATAGGAGGTCACAAATGGTTCCTGCCTCAGTACATTCGTGTGAGAAGGGAGAGGAGGCAGATTTCTTGAGACATGGGTGAGGCTCTGAAGAGCATGCACTTCCCATGATAAACACAGATTTTGCCTATCAGCAAAGAGGCTTTCCTAGCTTCTTTTTCTTGTGCTGGGTTGTATCATCCTCACAGAGCATACTTCCAATAGACAGAAAGGTCATGGCATCTGGCCCCTGATGAACAGCCCCCGGCATTTTTCTACCATCATGACCTGGTATTAAGATGCTTTGAGAACATCCTGCCACGCTAATAGCAAACAGATGACAACAGACTCCAGTTACTAAAATTAGTGTGGTTAAGGCTGAATTTGATGTGACACAGACCTGAGTAGAGCTACCTGTTCATGCTCCTCTTAGCACTGGAATTCTTCTCATTGAGTTGTTTCTCCTCTTTCATATATCCATGTAGATGATGAAAGCAAAACAAACTTAGAAAAGACAGCACTCAGTTGTATTCAAGAGTATTCTAGCAACAAAGTTATGTAGTTTACAAATAAAAAAAAACCTAGCAACAAAACTCTAAACATATTCTTTGCTTATAGCTTTTTTTTTTCCCCCCTGGAAATTATTATTCTCTACATTGCACCCCAGTGTTATACTTAATGCATTAAGCATCCCAGGTAATTATGCAATTTTGCCGTTTTAATTTATTGATGAACTAATGATGACTGAGAACCTGGAACACAAGACATATTCCTACTTGTTATTTCCATTGCCTGATGTTATATAAACTCACTTTTCAATCCTCCATGCCTTACCGTGATTCCTCTGTCAACATAATATCAAATGACTGAGTTTCAGGAAGCAATACCTACTCTGTGCTTGGCTGAAAATCTGATCTCTGTTTTAATATTTGCTTGAAAGTTGTCCCTTAATAAACACTGAGGTCTTTTGAAAGGGGGGGAAAATGTCAATCTCGTCCTTTTGACCTGAGAAGAGATGTAAATTTACTCACACTAACTGGAAAGCAACTGTTGCAGACCTAAAAGCTAATCCTTTGAGCTATCATGTTTGCTCAGTAGCAAAGAAAATGATGTCCAGGGACACTGAGAAGCAGTTTCACATCACAAATGTATGTTTTCTAAATATACAGAACAGCTTTCCACCTCATAGTTATAAACACAGCTGTGTCACCTATATATGATCTGACAGACAGCTGTAGCCACCAGAGGTGTGGACTGGACTGACAGCAACAGATGAGCCAGTGGCCCAATGCCCTGCTCGTCAGGCAGTCTTCTCTTCTAGATTGGATTTATCCATCAGGGGAGTGGCTGGGTTCAGTGAGGAGGCAGTTCTGTTAATGCTCTGTATTGCTAGACGGTAACCTCTGGCCTGTCCCTGGGGTAACTCCATATTTTTCCAACCAAAATACAGCTAAGTCCAGGGCACTGGGACCCTCAGATAACAGCACCATTCCAGCCTCTTGTTTCAAATTCCATTGCTCAGCTGGGCAAGGAGAGTTGTGACCTGCCCTTTCCAGTGGCCTCTGTAATTTTCTGCTGAGTCCAATGAACTTGACTCAAGGATCAAAGTAAACAAGAAGAGTGTCTCAGAGTGCTTTTTGCTACACATACTGAAAGGATATACCTGGAGAGCGCCACTTGTCAGGCATATGACTAACAAAACATGTGATACAACTGCAAATATAGGCGTCTTGAGAGTAAATGTGCATCTCCCAGCTTTTCAGACTTTTTCTGAGTATGGTAAGTGTATACAATCTACACCAGAAACACAGACAAGAATGTAAATTCAAATAAAAAGTGCATATTATCAGCTCTATGGCTTCATCTCTCGTCCCTCTTCTGATAAAAGTTCTACATTTCAAATGCCAGCAGTCTGCAGGAAGATACAGTTTGTTCATTCTGAGCCTATTAACACAGTCAATACAAGAAAGGCAGGGGGAAAGGAAAACAAAAGAAAAATGATAGAGGTAAACAGAACAAAACAACACAAAATGACTTTTCTTGCAGTTTTGAGAAGGATTTACTAATCTCATCTCCCGTAGAAAAATTCTCTTCTGTNGGGAAGGAGGGGTGGGCGGGAAGGGGGGTAGAGAGGGAGAGATACAATAAACTCTAACTATAATTATGAGAGCTCCTTTCTACAAATTATAGCAGCAAGAGATTCCTTCGGCAGCATTTTTAATGTGATCTCTTCAAAAAGGAGTCCCTTACAAAAAACTGCGTCCTTCCTACTCTCTTCCCCTGTAAGAAAAATAAAAGCCAGCTCTCAAAGACTTAGTCATTGATGTATCATAGGGAGGTTATTGTTGTTCAGAGTTTTTTTTTTCTTTTTATGATGAAAGTTTTATTATGAAATCTAGCCTATTTTTCAGCAAAAAAAAAAGACCCGACTCTGCTCTTTATAAGAAACACTCTCCCAGGAAAGCAGTTTAGATCAATAATTTCATATATTTAATGACTGTATTTATGAAAGAAAGCATTTGGGCTAAGCAATTCACTAACTGGAAAGGTAACAGTTTAGTAAATATATATCACTGCCTTTTTGTACCTGCATATATCATTAAAGGAAAAATGGAATACCATGTATAAATTAATAGGATGATTTATNTAGCAACAAAGTTATGTAGTTTACAAATAAAAAAAAACCTAGCAACAAAACTCTAAACATATTCTTTGCTTATAGCTTTTTTTTTTCCCCCCTGGAAATTATTATTCTCTACATTGCACCCCAGTGTTATACTTAATGCATTAAGCATCCCAGGTAATTATGCAATTTTGCCGTTTTAATTTATTGATGAACTAATGATGACTGAGAACCTGGAACACAAGACATATTCCTACTTGTTATTTCCATTGCCTGATGTTATATAAACTCACTTTTCAATCCTCCATGCCTTACCGTGATTCCTCTGTCAACATAATATCAAATGACTGAGTTTCAGGAAGCAATACCTACTCTGTGCTTGGCTGAAAATCTGATCTCTGTTTTAATATTTGCTTGAAAGTTGTCCCTTAATAAACACTGAGGTCTTTTGAAAGGGGGGGAAAATGTCAATCTCGTCCTTTTGACCTGAGAAGAGATGTAAATTTACTCACACTAACTGGAAAGCAACTGTTGCAGACCTAAAAGCTAATCCTTTGAGCTATCATGTTTGCTCAGTAGCAAAGAAAATGATGTCCAGGGACACTGAGAAGCAGTTTCACATCACAAATGTATGTTTTCTAAATATACAGAACAGCTTTCCACCTCATAGTTATAAACACAGCTGTGTCACCTATATATGATCTGACAGACAGCTGTAGCCACCAGAGGTGTGGACTGGACTGACAGCAACAGATGAGCCAGTGGCCCAATGCCCTGCTCGTCAGGCAGTCTTCTCTTCTAGATTGGATTTATCCATCAGGGGAGTGGCTGGGTTCAGTGAGGAGGCAGTTCTGTTAATGCTCTGTATTGCTAGACGGTAACCTCTGGCCTGTCCCTGGGGTAACTCCATATTTTTCCAACCAAAATACAGCTAAGTCCAGGGCACTGGGACCCTCAGATAACAGCACCATTCCAGCCTCTTGTTTCAAATTCCATTGCTCAGCTGGGCAAGGAGAGTTGTGACCTGCCCTTTCCAGTGGCCTCTGTAATTTTCTGCTGAGTCCAATGAACTTGACTCAAGGATCAAAGTAAACAAGAAGAGTGTCTCAGAGTGCTTTTTGCTACACATACTGAAAGGATATACCTGGAGAGCGCCACTTGTCAGGCATATGACTAACAAAACATGTGATACAACTGCAAATATAGGCGTCTTGAGAGTAAATGTGCATCTCCCAGCTTTTCAGACTTTTTCTGAGTATGGTAAGTGTATACAATCTACACCAGAAACACAGACAAGAATGTAAATTCAAATAAAAAGTGCATATTATCAGCTCTATGGCTTCATCTCTCGTCCCTCTTCTGATAAAAGTTCTACATTTCAAATGCCAGCAGTCTGCAGGAAGATACAGTTTGTTCATTCTGAGCCTATTAACACAGTCAATACAAGAAAGGCAGGGGGAAAGGAAAACAAAAGAAAAATGATAGAGGTAAACAGAACAAAACAACACAAAATGACTTTTCTTGCAGTTTTGAGAAGGATTTACTAATCTCATCTCCCGTAGAAAAATTCTCTTCTGTTTCAGGCACTCCTGAATGTACTTAGCATTTCTCTTGAGCACTCAAAACATTCCTCGCGATTGCTTTCACATCCCAGCAATCCGCAGAAGATTTTACACATTTATTACAGAAAATCCCTGAAATCTAATAGATCTTATCGGCACACGGGCTCTGAGTGTCCCCACAGCTCCCTGCCACCCCCCGCCTGCCTTTTGCTGAGTTAATCCGCAGCTCTGCCGGCTAAGGGGACTTACCAAGGGCTTTGCGATGGGAGGATGCAGCTAGGCGCTCACACACACTGGAGTAGCTGCTCCCCAGTAATGAAGCAGGAATTGAGAAGTCTCACTCCTTCAGTAGCTATTCAGGTAGTGCTGCCAGCTCNTTTTTTTTTTCTTTTTATGATGAAAGTTTTATTATGAAATCTAGCCTATTTTTCAGCAAAAAAAAAAGACCCGACTCTGCTCTTTATAAGAAACACTCTCCCAGGAAAGCAGTTTAGATCAATAATTTCATATATTTAATGACTGTATTTATGAAAGAAAGCATTTGGGCTAAGCAATTCACTAACTGGAAAGGTAACAGTTTAGTAAATATATATCACTGCCTTTTTGTACCTGCATATATCATTAAAGGAAAAATGGAATACCATGTATAAATTAATAGGATGATTTATAATAGAATGTTATTGAGTTTGTCAAAGGGATCTAAAGGATTTTAAAAAGCTAAATCTGCAGGACAGATCCTTTCTTTACAATTCTTCAGAATCCTATTCTTTAGAATCCTTGTTCTCTGAAGGCTTAAAATTATTTATTCTTTCATTACTTCTGATGTCACCTTTGATAAAAATTGGATAAAATATTCCCTCTTCCTAAGTAAAAGAGGAAAATATTCTGGAAGATTTCCCTCCATCAGTCCATCTCTCTTTCTTACACATGGTCGCCCATACACCAACCTACACACATGCACAACACAACAGCAAAAGTAACAACTGGGGGAAAACCTATCCATTTCCTTCAATGTGTCAGCAGCCTTGTTTCCCAGACAGCTGTGGCTTTGTCCAGATCTTGGTACACCTCCAATAACCACAGGATCATCCATAAAGCAGATGAAAAAAAGGGTGAAAAAAATTAAGGAGGACATATGAATCTGACTTTGTTCCCATAGGGAGCGCAGGAAACACCTGGGAGGTTGCTCAGCAGAGCCCCAGTGTGACAATGACATTAATGACTGTTGTTCGATATCATCATTCGGAGGCATGAAGAGACCTTGTAACAAAGATTGAAATGGGGACAAAAGAAGAGCAAATAATTAACAGAAGCCTATTAAAAAAGCAGTCACAATGGAGAGTAGTCTTATTGACAGGTCTATCTAAAACACGTTAGCACTCTGCAATGCTCCATGACACCCTTGTGCAGTCTGCTAACATTTTGCAGGGGATGTTTTCGCACACAGATGTCCTGTTGTTAATCTCCAAAATAGGTACTGTATTTAATTACTCTTAATCAAAGACAAATAATGTTAGAGCCTTGACAAGTTTATTAAGAAGTCATAAAACATGAAGTGTTCAGACAGAAGCTTCTTCTGAGGCCTTGACTTCTCTCAGTAACAGAAGTCTTGAAGAGATCAGTATTTCTGTCCCTCATTGCTCCTGCCTCCCTCTTGCTCAGAGTGGTTGAGGCAGGGGCCGGTAAATATAACCTTGTGTTTAAACTAAAGACTAACCCTGTCTGGCACCTCTTGTTCCTAAAGGAGCCCCCGTGCAGATGGGCTTAGAAGGCATCTGGAGACATTGGATGGCATGGACAGTAGCAGCCATGACTTTCAATATTTTGTTTTTCTTGGTATAAAAATCAGGGATTATTAGTTGCAACATCTCATTGTTAGCATAGCTTTGTGTGGAAGTTCACCCTTACAAAATACTTTCTTCATCTATTTGTGCCCTGGAGAGGTTACCCAGGAGATTGGTGAGCTGTGCTGCCTGCAGTGCCAGAGAACTGCTCCTCCCAAGGTCAGAGCTGATCTGTCAGCACTATTGGGACTTCCTGTCAGTACCCTCTTTCCCATAACAAACACTGCACGACCATGAGGGTCTTGAACCCCCTCACTACACTCCCACAGTTGGCATGTCTGTACTACCACAGCAGGGTAGAACATGGCCTGGGGAAGACCTGCAGGTATCTGCTGTAAGTAGAGCTTCCCTGCTTTGTACTAGCTGAGGTTGCTGTTTTTGAAAAGCTTGTTTCTAGAAATTACAAGTAGGCAGTGGCAATGTGTTTACATCGTGAGGGCAACCTGAATAGCTGGCATTTGACATCTTTTTGCATTAAAAACAAACTATCCAGCCTTTAGCTATTCCTCCATCTGGGCTTGCTAAAAGGCTTCACAGAGAAGAATGGAAACAAAGGGTTCAAAGAATGCCTATTACCTTTAGAATTATGGGAAGGCTCTGTTCTTAGGGGATTACATTAATATAGTCAGATCTGTGGGTTGTCGCTTGTGAGGACATGCAACTTACATTTTAATAAAAGAGATTCTTTTTTGTAGAGCAGGTAAACAGTCCAGGAGAGCTCTCCCATAAATTACTGCTCTACAACTTGGAAAGAACTAACAAATCATCTCTGACCTGTGAATCTAATTTTACTGTGCAAAGAACTTTTCCTCCAGGGCTCTTTCCCTGGTACATGTATCTATTTGCCATTCTTCATTGACATAAACCAATTTCTGTGGTTTGCCTGTCAATAACTATACTTAACTTTTAATGAGTAATAGTGAAGCCATTGACCTCCAGTAGCAGCAGGTTCTTAAAGAAACAGCCTTCATTTTCTCTGGGATGTGCAACATTTTGCTTGAAATACACCACTGGAAGGAAATGTGCCTTTAATATATTAGGAGATGAGGGTGATATACGAGGGCATATTGTTTTTTGCAATGGATATTACTCTCCATCAGTATCAACTACAACTTTTACACACTGGTATCTTGCTTACTGTCTGAAAATAATAAGACTTTTCTAATGTGGCATTCTGTATCCTTTGGCAGTCAGTGTGGAGTGTGTGCTGACTGGTGCTAGCAAGTCCTAATGATGTTTTTTCCTCTGTCTCTTCATTTTTTAACTCTCTCCATGCATGACTGACCAGAAAGGTTACTCTAAGGAGGTAAGTATTGGTGCGTGTTTTATAATGATGTCATAATTATCCCAGTGTCAGTATTACTAAGACAGGAGAATCAATATCAGTTTTACAATGAACAGAAATCTGAATGATCTGAGCTATAGAAACCCATAACTCATGTGCAAACAGCCTCTGCTTTGGAAGTGACACCACACTAGCTTAGATAAAACTGATTTCTGAAGACATAACTATACCCTCACCATCCTTTCTAACAAAACTCCAATCATTTTATAGTGCAAAGATACAGACACAGCCTGTCTTTCAGTTATTTTTATGTGTGCTAGACTGCCAGAATTAAGCATGTACATCACAATGTCACAGGTGCAAGATTTTACTCCATTGATTAGAGTAATCATTTCCTTGATTCATGGAAAATTCATGGAAAGGAGGAGCAGAATTTTTATGATAATGGTTATATTCTGTTCTTATTTACATCCAGGTAAACCTAATTTCAATGTAGTTACTACTGATTTGCATCCATACTAACTTTGGTCTGCAACACAGAATTAATGAAGCTAGTGTTCGTTCTAGTTTAGTATGTAAAAAACCCACAGATGGTACCTGACACATACAAATTTTGCACCTGTAAATATTGACTTGTGGCTTTTTAAGCTACATAGAATCAGCAGGAACTTTGGCAATGTCATTATGAAACCCAAACCTCAAGGTCAAGCTGTATCACCCTCAAAGTTTCCAGGCCACTGGAATTTTGAATGCATTATTCTGAATAAGCTGTTTCTCCTTAAATGGGAGAAGTTGATGGCAAAGGATAATTTTTTTTGATTTCTGTATCAGCAATAATACATTGCTTGTGTCAGCTGAATAGAAACACAATTCACAATAGTATTTATTAATGAATTAGGATTACATAAAGTTTTGTAACCCATGATAAGCTGGGAAGGGAGAAAATTCTTTATAAAGCCTTTGTGTTTGTTTTTTCTGTGTTTAAAAGAAAACAAAAGAAATTAATCTTCATGTACTTCAATAAAAGCTGAGCCATTGAGTTGAAAATATATGTTACTGTGGGATTGTTTGAGGTGTCCGTGGTAAGGAAGGTTTTAAGCAGCTAGATTCAAAAGCTCAGTCTCACTCACTGTCCCATAGCACTGGACTTTTCTCCCCACATTGCCTGATCTTGCAGATTGAATGAAAGACATATGAAGTCTGACACTGGACAGGACCTCAGCATATGTAAAACTCCCTGTTCCTGCTGCAAAAACTCACAGGTGAGTTAGGGCAACTCAACCGGTAGCTCACGAATTACTTAAATAAAACCTTAAACTGGCTTTTAACTTTCTTACTTGCATTTGGGGAGTTTTAATGGCTCTCACTACCTATTGAAATCTGAGGAGGCAAAAAAAGCAGTTTGCATAATAATTGCCATTGAGTGGACATATTAAAACACTTGAGAAGTAAAAGAGAAGGACTTTAGGAAAGTAAGTACTAAACTAATAGCAAGGGAAGAGTTGTCCTGGGGGAAGTGACAATTAGCAAAATGCCTCTGTGAAACCTGCAGAAACAGCAGCACAAACAGGTGAGGTGGGTGTAAAAGTGGTCAGCTGCCAAGTCTAGTATTTTTTCAGCAAGTCTTTATCTCCCCATGCTTTGATCTGGCAGGAAGTCACCAGTTTGGCTTTCTTTACCACTCTGTGCATTTTGAATGTACTGGAAAATTTCATTCACGGCCATTAGAACACTTCTACTAGCACCCAGGTTAACTGATCCAGCAGCAGGTCTGTTTAGGCTGCCTTTCTGTCTTCATCAAGGTATTGTGACAGTAAGTCCTAAGTGTTCTAAAGGAGATTGTTTCCCTCTCCTGATTCTGGATGGCTGTGGTGGTGTTGCTGCTGTGCTTGATGGAGGTGAGTCACATAAGCGTGACAGGAAAAGAGAACTGCAAATATGGATTGTACCATTTGCTCTAAAGTGTTGAAATGTGGTGCTGTGCTGATGCCTTCCAGACCTGAGTGCCATAACTGCTGGGAAATCACTAAAATATCTGGGGTGTGCCTAACAGTGCATGGTTTCATGATATGACATGAGATGAATTATCAGTTTGCTTTTGCCAAAAGGAAGAGTCTGGTTGTCCCCTCCCACCTCCTCATCCCAGCTGTGATTTTTGTGCCATATCTTGAGCCAGAGATGGGTCTTACCTAAGTGCACATTAAATGGCAGAAAACCTGCTTAGCATATAAGGTGGGTGATACATCTCTGAAACAGTGATCAGAATGGGTTTACTCCAAGTACAACAGTGTCAGCAGAGAACTGGGTAAGGGAGGAGCAAGGGGTGGGAAAGGGTGTCAGATTCTCTTTTTCAGCAACAGGAAAACGTTAGCCCAGCACAGCCTATCATAAAGTCATACATGAGTATGTGTGTTAGTGACTAACATGAGTTAGTGTACTGCATCGCAACTCTCTGCAGTCACAAATGCCTTTAAGATTGGTTTTACGTTAAACATTGGCCTATACAAGTTTAATCAGCAAGGAACAATGTACTTTACCATTAGAAAATTAAGCACCTCTACAAGAAACCAGATTTGAAACACCCCAAGGCTGTTCTTCTAGATTATCAGAGAAAAAAAATAATCAACGCCCTCCTAAGTGTTAATTTTTCTGTTTCCTAGAGAAGGAAAAAACAGGATTTCACTGTTGTCCCTTTTATGTGGAGGGCCACTGATTATCCCAGTTCTTATCAAAGACAATGTGGCTAATAACATGAAGAAGGGGAAAAAGTAAACTGAAAAGGGACCGAAGTATTTTTTTTAAGTCTGAGCCTAATCTCACATGAAAACAACACAAATATCCAGATTATGTACACAGTCGCCTACCATATCACTCAGGTGGAGGTGAGTAGACCAAGGAGAGCAGAGTATGTGTAATGCAGGGGGCAGAAAGGTAACTGGCATGTTCATGCAGTGGCTGTGCTTGAAGACAGACTTTACCTATCACCTGGGCAATGCTGCAGCTTCTGTCCATGTGCTCACCTTTGTGCAGAAAGTAGAGCATGGAGGAAGAGGAGTCGTGCCAGAATGTTGCCTGGATTTGCACCCATGCCCAGAAGCTCCGTCATGCTCGCAGACACAGAAGGAAGTGCACAGCCAACATGAATGTAATCTGACTGAGAAAATGGTGGTTGAAGAAAGGAGACAACATAGACAAGATCAGGGTCATACCAAACTATATTTTAGGCAAAGTACAAAGAAATTTCGTAAAATTAACCTGACATCCCAGGCTGAATTTTTTGCAGAACACAAATCCAGGCCATTGTCTGCGAATGTTCTGTGATTTCTCACTTCCTTCTCAGGCATAAAAAGCTTTTCTGGGCCATAACAGATTAGCTGTGTGGCCTCTGCCTCATAACACTCTGTCACAATGGAAGGACCTTAGGGGATGGAACGCCAGGAGGAGGTGAGGGGTAGCTGAGGAAGTCAGGCTCTGTCTCAGTACCACTGGAGTGGTAGTTGCATCTTGCCATGCCTTGGCAAATAGTTGTTGCAATGGAAGAGAAACTTTTGTCTTTGAACCAAGCCTTGCATTGTTAGTAAGGACAAAACCTGTGGTGGTACAAGGTCATCTGATGACACCTACAGCAAGAAAGAGAGTAGGATTAGCAGCCTCCAGAAAAAGAGCTAGCAGGAATCAAAATCCTATGCTGACGACCATGGAAGCTGAATTGCCAGATAAAAGTTGAACAGAAACAGTGAATACAAAAACTGAGGAAGAAAATGAACGTTAGCTACTTCTACTGTAGCCCTGAGGGAAAGAGATGAGAAGAAAGTATGCCAAAAGCATAAGAACAGCTGATAAAGGTTTACTCAGCTCAGAAAATCCCACTCTAACATTTTTTATTCTATGAAATATAAATTAAGCCATTAGTACTTGAGGGCATTTTGATTTTTGAACAAGTACAAATCTAAATATGTTCTACTTGATGTCTGAAAACCTTGAAAGCCTGAGAAGACTTGAGATTATCAGAGCTACACAAATATGGCATTGTAGGAAATATCCTCCTTTATCACTTACTCAGTCCTAGGTAAAATAGTGCAAAGCTGCTCCTTGTATAAGGAGAACATACACTGCAGTAAAAACATTTGGAGTAGATCTTTAGCTAAAAATAGCAAAAATGGAATTAGTGCTGTTTACACCAGCAGAGCATCTATGAATTTGAGAAAAGTGTAACAGTAGAATAAAATGCGGGTATATCAGTTTGCTCCTTTTGTTTTCAGTTAATTCCCCCAACACTGCCTGTGCATGCTTTAGGCATTTTTGTAAAGATTTGGTTTAAATTCACCATGTTGCCATACGCTTAACTGTGGGGTTATATTTTCGTTCAAAGAATTCATGTGTAGAGTTGTTTTTGTCAGACACAAGTCCACAGAGGAACAAAAGGCATAGAAAGATCGGATAATAAGAGCATTTAGAAAACAATGATAAATCCTCAAAATATAATTGAATATGTTGCAAATTTTAAATATAATGTATTCTTGATCCTTTCCTACTTCTTCTCTAGATAAGCCCATGTTACTGAATAAGTAATAATAATCCTGTACTACTAGCTGGGCATAAGAAGAATATGGCTAAATCTCCTGGGTGCTCTGCACCTCCAGAGGTGCAACAAGGCTTAATGTGAGACATTTCAGAAGCCAAATTTAAATTCCTGAGAGCAAATCTTCTACTTAACATTTTTCACAAACAGTGAGCCCACTGAGAAAAGACAAGGCAGGATTTTGCTTCAGGATAAGCAGTCACACAGGAAAGGGGAAAAAACCTGCCTGCAGCAGCCCATGTGGTCTGGAGATGTGGCTATCCTACTTTTTGTACTGCACAAGAGTACTGTGGCAAAGACAACCGACTTCTGTGGTGGAGCACAGATTCTGCTGCAGCAGAGATGGCAGGGAACGTTGGTATTCATGTACATCTACCTTGAGGATATCAGCCTAAAGGGGCACAAAATGTGATGGTTGGGGTAATCCAACTACACACAATTTATGAATTCTGGTTGACGTGTGGAAGTTGCTTTGAAAAGGCTGATGCAGGGGGGTTAGACTCCTCTGCTTGCTGAGTGACCAGGTAGGATAGAGAGATAACCTTCATAATTTGGGCCAGACAAGGCATCAGGCTGTCTGGAGCCTTGGAAGACTAACTGTCTTTGGACATCATTACCAGCAAATTCTTTTTTCCACCCTACAAGCTATGTGTGTACGTGTGTTATTGACTCCAGATTTTAAGTGCTCTTAAAGATGTATCCAATGGACTGAGAGTCCCCATGAGCTGAAGGCAACATTGAACTTGAAGATGGCAAGCAGAAAGGGCTATGCTGGCCTAGTGCTCCAAAATTTCATTTCCCAAAAGAAGTCATTGAAAAACAGTCTGTGCCCAGGAAATGTGCAAAAAAAAACCAATAGAAAATTAAAAACAGTACACAAGTAACAGGAAACCTGAGAAACTGCAAGCTGAGCAGGCTGGGATCCAGTGCAGTAGCACCAAGAGTATCCATGTAGGAGTTGGGGAGTTGGCCTCTCAAGCCTGTGTCATTTCCATATTTTCCCTATAGGCATCAGCCAAAACAGGTCTGAATGCTGATAGAGAACTTTTGAATGGCACCTAGCCCAAACAACATGAATGTTGCTCTAATGTGAGCAGTGACTAGCATGTGGAGATCTTACTGAAAAGAAGGATGTAGAATTCAGTGACAGAAAGCAGGGGAAGGCATCTTTCAAAGGACAACCACAGCAAAACATCTCAAAACTACATGTATGGTTCTGCCATCATTGACCTAACTTTCCACGTACACCCTACAAGGAAAAGAGTAGTCTACAATGAACAATGACCATAAGGTTTTCCTATGATTAAACTTTATACTTTGGAGTCAGAGAGAAGTTGTTGGCAAAACTGTTGTAACTACTTTATAAGACAGGTCTCAGTGGGTCAAAACGCTGTCTTGATCATGCGATCAAGCAGTATTTGTGTGATGGTACAGCATCTTATTTTCTAATCATCACTTTGAAGAAAGGAAGGACAAAAAAAGTAAGAGCTAATAGCTATTAATTATTTCCTCTTTATAATACAGTTACAGAGGCACTTACTAATAAAGTCATTATACAGTTGTTCTAGAAACATCGAGCTGTTCACTAAGCCAATGCAAAGTATTCTAAGCAGTGCTAAGTGCAAACCAAAAGGAATCAAAGTGTTTTTCATGGGGTTTATTAGTTTTTTTTCTTGCATTTTACTTGCAGGAGAAAATCCACACAAAAACCAGAGGCCTGTTCCTGCCAACTTTTGTTCAGCTAAACCATCCCATCAGTTTCAACAGAACAGTGGAAATATCAAAGAATTCTTCCATGTGAGCAAAGCATTAGGAATATCAGCTACCGTGATTGATTGCAATGCTGTCTTCAGTGCTGTGTTGATTATAAAAAGAAAAAGGGTTGATTTCAAGACATAAGGAATCAATTTCAGTTTTAATACTATGTGTCTTGTACCTAAAGCAGACTGGACCAGATTCACTGTGACCTGGCCTGCATTAATATTCCATGTACCAATTTTCACCCAGCTTGAACATGATGTCAATTTCCAAGTGAGAAAGATGATCAAGAATATGGCTCTGGCTTTTACATCATGGCATTTGAACAGGCAGCTCCATTTTTATGGAGCATTCTTTTTCAACTTTTGTGGGACATCTAGGTATTATTTGGAAACAATGGACTAAGACAGAGTGCAATGAGGTCTTTCACAGAGGAAAAATCTGTTTTCCTGAACAGTGGGCTAATTAGCTTGCTACAAGAGACATCCAGGTCTGTTTGGTTATGTGATAAAATAGTGGTAGAGATGGTGACTTCCTGTACTTTGCTGTCCAGGTGCGAAGGCTGGCACACCAACAGCACATTCCAAACATTTAGTCACAGAATCACAGAATGGGTAAGGCCTGAAGGGACCACAGTTGGTCATCTGGTCCACCTTCACCGCTCAAGGAGGGTCATGCTAGAGCACATGGCACAGGATTGCGCCCAGACGGTTCTTGAATATCTCCAGTGACAGACACCCTACACCCTTTCTGGGCAGTCTGCTCCAGTGCTCAGTCAGCCACACAGTAAAGAAGTTCTTCCTCATGTTCAGGTGGAATGTCCTGTGCAACAGTTTCTGCCCACTGCCTCTTGCCCTACTGCTTGGCACCACTGAGAAGAGCCTGGATCCATCCTCTTGATACCCTCTTTTCAGATATTCAGTCTCGGAAATCAGCATTGCAGTGCAGGACATGAGAAAAACCCCGTCCTTAATTTAAAAATTCTAGTTGAATATTAATGATGACATTTGCCAATGAAGTCAATAGTTTGTCCTTTTTTTTTTTTATTCCTAGGGGCCTCAATAGAAGATTAAAGTGAGGTTAAAGAAACCAAGGGAAGTTGTTTCCACCTTCGATAGCTCAACTGAAGTTACACAAAGACAATACATTTCCTTTTTGAAGTATTTTACTAATTCAGGTCACTGAGACTTTGTGTCTCCACAAAGAGTCAGCACACAGTTGATGATAATTATCATCAGCATGTTTGCAGTCCTGACAGATTGCAGATTATTGAAAGAACATAGAGGTGGAAGAGAGAAGAAAAAAACAGTGGCTAAAGGATGATGTTCAGTGTGGCTATTGCAATTTTTTCTTGGGTATTTATTGGTTCCACTTAAGTGTCTAAGTGTATTACCTTTTTTGAAGGCTGATTTGGACCCACTCCTGTAGAGGGCACTGCATGTCAGAAGGATGAAGTGGGAGGAAGAAGATAAGTCAGTCAGATGTAGGGAAGATGCCAGGTCACACAGCAGAGCACCTCACATGGTAGAAGACTGTTTTTAGGCATCTGAATCTCACCTTTAGTGTTTCACACTCCAGAGAAGCACCTCTTGTAAGGCAAATACCTTCTTATGGCAAAATCAATTCACAGGTAAATGACAGTGACAATTAACAACTCCCCATCCTCAGCCTGCACCTCAGTAAGTCTTTCACCATCCTCACATCACCATAGGCAAATCAGAGCTTAAGTCAGTCCAGCAGCTCACCTATCTGGGAAGCNCCCTAAGACTGTGCTCTGTGGTGACCTTACCACCAGCTGCCTCAAGAGAGGAGCCCCAAAGAGGAGATACAAGGACTCCCTCAAACAACACCTCAGCCTTGGCCATATTGACCACCATCAATGGTCCGCTCTGGCCTCCAATCGGGAGGCATGGAGGCACACCATCTATAATGTTGCTGCTTCCTTTGAGAGTGCATGCAGGATCAGTCTGGAAGAAAAAAGACAGCGCAGAAAGAACCGTGCCTGGCCAATACAGCCTGTGGAGACTTTCCACTGTGCCTTTTGTGGCCGGACTTGCCTATCGTGCATTGGTCTTCTTAGCCACCAGCGCGCTATAGCAAGCGTGGGTAGAGCCCTTCTCAAATCTTCGTTCGTGAAACCTAGCCACGAGGATGATGATGATCCTCAGCCTTATACCATCTAAGCATACAAGGTGGTATGTCTGTTCAGAGATAGGATGAGTCTAGATGATCTATGAAACCATGACATCATAAGCAGTTGTTTACAAGAGGTGATAGCTCACTCAGCAATCACCACCCTTGAGCAAAACACCAGGTGCAAGGGAAGGATCCATCTCCTTCACTAACATAATAGTGTCACATGTGTACTTGTGTTTCATCCTAGAGTTAATCCCTTTAATTAAACTGTGCTATGAAAAGCTTTCTTCATAGTATGTGTTAAACTCCCATAGAAATAATCACATTGATCTTGGATTTTGCCTTTAGTGCACTTAACTTCTGGGTCTGTAATAATCCGACACACTTTCTTTAACTATGAGAAAAAAGTATGTCTTTTTTGACTACAGCAGCACTGATTGATTCTGTGCTTACAGATGGATTTTGTTTTATGGGCTTTTTTTTCTGCTCATGCTTCAGAAATGTATTGGTTGGTTGTATTCCCACGACTGAAATAAACTGGTGGCACAGGAGAAAACTGCCACATTTGCTGAAATGCCACAGACAAATTGCTATTCCTTTAGCTAACCTTATTTTTTTATTATTTCCCAAGAAATGTGCTACACTTCTAAAGAGCACAATTTCAAGGAAACGAAACACTCTGCCTTTACAAAGAAAAATGAGAACACATGGGGGTGGGGAGAGAGTAAAAAATTTCTGGTTATTCTGAAAGTGTTTATTCTTTCTAAGTAAAACATTATTTAAAATTATTCAAAGTTCATGGCTGTTGGGCTTTTCTAAAAGACCTGCAGACTTAACTCATTATTCAAGTGAGTGGTCCAGAGAGGTCAACAGGCCAATTCCAATGAGTAATGACCTCTAGCAAACTGTTGCAGAATGAAAACTTAAATCACCAGTTCTTTAAGTTGCCTCAGGCTGTCAGGTATCCTCATGTCTATTGTGTCTTTAAGAATGGGCACAGGATTCCATTCAGCCAATGACATTTTGGGTAAATAAGCAATTTTTAAAATGCCATAGCATACTGACTTTGAGATAAGTTCACCTGAACGAGGTAAAGAATGGTAAGGCTGAGTGTACACAGAAGCCAACGAAAGACAGTAGCTGTCCAACTTGAGCCCTGTTCATCTGGGAAAGGTCCTTACACTTTCACTCTTTTCAGTTAAAGTGCTTTGCCATTACATGTATCTCTAATTTTCTTGCAGACTTTCCCAGGGAATAGAAAAAGGAATGGACATATTAGAGGGATCAGACAGCTGTGAGTACAGAATCTATTGTGCAATTAAAGTCAAATTATTGCGGGTATGCCCAGAATCCACAAGTCTTAGTAAAGTCAGAATGAGGAGCTCTCAGCATCTCACAAATACAGGCTACAATAAAATAAGGACTCATCCAGGCTGTTGCTAAAATTGTCAGAAATTTTAGTCCTAAATCCGTAAGAGATTTAACCTCCTAAACCCATGATTCCCAAAACACTTTGCCAGCTGTGTATCCCAACAGATATTTATATTAAACCATATGCCTATGTCTTCACCACTGCATGTACAATTATTGCTGAAATGTTTAGTACTTTGTAAAATATATTGACTTTGGAGCAAGGTTTTTCCTTAATACCATCTCATCAGGCAAATAGATGATTTCACAAATGCAGGCTCTACGCAATAGGGATAAGATTTGGTACAAGAAAGTTGTAATGCAGTTGCTACAGACACTGCAAAACTTGTAAATAAATTAAGTAACCTAGTCTGAGCAGCATTTGGATATGGTTCAGGGCCACTTCCATGGGTGGTGAACGGTCTGCTCACCTTTTTAAAGTTTTTGATGCCCTCATAGGAATAGCAATACAGATTACAACAGAAAAAAATCCTGAAGTTTTATGATTGCCTAGGTTTGGTTACATGGTTGGTGAGTTGTGAAGGCAAAGAGTAATACTAACGCTATAATTCAATGACTGTGATGCTAACAAAATTGGTTATTCCAGATATTGGTAAATTGTTTTCTTCTGAATACTTTTGGTCCCCAGTTTAAAATTAATGGACCAGTGTATTATGCTGACAAATTCACCAGAAGTTGTCAAATACCCAGCATGGTAATCAAATAATTATATAGCTTGAGGGAAACAAGGACATATACCAGTAATAGCAAATAGAGGTTTCCTGGTATGGTAAGGAAACCAAGCCAACACTCTGAGGGTAGTAGCTCGAGTCCTGGTTGCACATACATTTATGACAGACACTACTTTTCATTTTCAGGGTTACCAACATGCAAACTGCTCTAAATATGAGATATAAGAGTGTGTAGGAGGATTTATGTTTTAGTCAGCCCTGTAAAAATGCTGACAGACGTTGGAGATGTGACTGACATTTAAGGAGACTGTGTGTATAAGGTGTCAAGCCACATTTCATCAGCAGATGGGCAACTAAACAAGGTTGAGCCTTGAGGCAAAGCTGTCTTCAAATACTAAAGAGGAATTTGTCTTGGCTTGATTTATAAGGAGTAGTGAATTATGGTGTGTGGTCAGTGTGGATCTCATCTGAAGCTGAAGGGAGCCTTTCCCTTGTATGAATCTCTCCTGCCTATTTCCAAACCAAGATACCAGTCCTGGAGATTTTCTTGTTTCTTTCTCTCTCCCATCATTGACTGTAATGTGAGGTGGTGGTTGTAAATTCCAAAATTATTATTGCTCTGAATTGCACCTCTGACTCTCTTTTTCTATGATTCTTTACATATCTCTCAGTTAATTTTTTCCTCTCATTTCACGTTTTGATGTTCTCTTCCCCTTTATTGCACAGCCTTTGACCAAGTTACCATACCCTAAAACCCTCTTCTGTTTTGATTCCTAAATATGTCAAATTGTCTCACTTTCACTCTCTCTCTCCCCCTCCTGCTTTTTTCCAATTTCCTTACCCCCTTAAATTCTCTTTTCACCACCTTTGGCTGGCTATGGCTGCCACAGTATGAGGGGGAACTGGTGCTCCGCCTATTGCACTTCAGACTCTCACACACTCAAGTATGGACTCTCCAGGGTCACCAAGCTTTTCTCTACTAGAAACCAAGAGACACATCCCACCAGCACAGCACATCAATATTTACTGATACAGAAAAGTGTTCTGTGAAAACACACGCCAGGGAGCTGTTCTTCCACTGGTTGTCTACTAATAATGAATGATGATCACTTTTAGTTCTGGAGTGAAAGATGCTTTGATGGATACATTTTCATTTGTCACCCTATTTCTCATAGTGCCAACCTCACAGACTCACTGTGACGACTGTTGTAAAAAAACAAAAATTCAGCTATTTCAACTTGAAGACTGACTTCCTACTCTCTTCATTAAAGTAAAATATACCATGTTAAGTTCTTTTCTGATTGATTATTTCTAAACATATCAATTTACTTCACTAGATTTTAAGACAGCATTGATTTGAGCAAGCAAACAGATGCAGAAATATTAGTGAAGGCATAATTAGCATGTTTTTCCTTTTCAAGATTAACTTGAAATATTTCAATGACAGCAGTGGCATTTTTTTCTGGTCGTAACCAAACATTGCCTTAAGGAGTATGCCCTCTTATAACATTTATCCCATCCTACTTAAACAGAGATGGGCTTTTTTAATGCAATTCATTTCATAGCAGATGCCTTGTTGCTTCTGAATACAGACTTATATCGAAAGTAGGACATTTCCTGGTCAAATTTGCAAAGCTGCAAGAACAATTTCCATGAATGAGTTAATTAGATGCTATCTGTGAAACATTTATAAATACAATTGCCTTCTAACAATATATTCTCTTTTTCCACCCCTACCTCTGACTTAATTTTGTGTATCAGTTTGCTTATAGATATAAAGAGTAAGGTCTTGCCATCACTGGAAATGAAACAGATTGATTTATCCCTCACTACTGTAATTATGTCACAGTAATCACTTTGCCCCACTGACAACCTCCACCTTGGTTCTCAAGTTGGAGTTGTAATTTGGTTTCTTTGCCAACTGAGATCCTCATTCATCTCATGAGGTTACTCTAAGCACTGTCGTCGGGGGGACTGTTGTACTGCTTTCGTCTGCAGGCTGGACAGACAGACATAATTCTCTGTGGTATCCACCTAGGGCACTATAAGGATGAGATTAAGAGTTCATGTAAATGGGAAGACAAGACACCCTAACATTTCCCCTTTCACAGCAAAATACCATGCCATTTACAGTGAGGGGAGTAGTTATGGAATGATAGTGAAATTTATCAGGAGTATGTGGAATAGAACATTAACCAAGGCAATTAGTTGTGGATTATAGACTTGCTGGGAAATGGATTTCAATTTGTTAAAAGTTTGGCATTGACACGGAGTTTATGTATACATATACATCTTAAGTGAAAGCTCATGAAAACCTCCTTCGCCCAGTTACCCAGCTGGTAAAATGAAGAAATATTTAAATGTATAACCCTTTACATAAATGAGGATGCTGTGCACACATAAAAGTTTGCCATTAGATATGTAAAGGTTCTGTCTTTGTTTTCAGTAATCTCCCTTAACTTACTTCTTTTTCCTTTTTATCATGTCTGTAATGGTTTCATTTCTTCCCCAACTACCTCAGTTTGAAACGCTTTCAATAGTCACTTTCAGTATCATTTCCACAGTATGTATTATTTATTTAGATGTTGCTAATAGTACAATATTTCATCTGTCAAGAAACCCCATGTCTAGACTTTCTCCCACTTTCTTTCATTTGAATGACAATTAAGCTGCACTTTCTGGGTATATTTCTTAATGCTAAAAAGTAACTATTTCCCTAGTTTTGAAGACCTAACACAGAGGAAGAACTAAGTTTTGTTGAAAGAACAACCTCTTTCTAATAGTTGTAAAAAGGGTGTCATGTACGTATTATCTCAAGTTCTTAATTAAAGCACCTTTTATTGCAAAGTAATAGGAGTATATGAATTACTCCTCAAATGCAAATTTTGAAGTCTCAGACTTTACTGGGTAGTACTTACATTTCCATTTCTTCTTGTTCTTCAGAACAATGACCTTTAACTGTTCTTGTCCCACAAAGAACCGAACAAAGAAACAAAGTCAAGATTAAAGGTCCTGCATACTTCTGTAGTGTCAAGTCTTAGCTGAAGCTGTAAATGAATTGATCAAATAAAAGTACAGAAAGATCTGTTCAGTTTTCAGAAAAGAATTTTTTGTAGGTCTAATCTTTCCCTGGTAGTCTACCTTTGTTGCAGAAGATGTTAACCTTTGGTTAAGCAACCAAAGAAAACACACTGTTCAAGTTACTCATGTAGGAAGCATCTGTTTTCTGTATAAGCCTCTGTTTTTTTCATTTTAATTCTGAAAATGTAAGTAGCATCAAGGCTTCTCACTGGCAACTTACCTTCTGTCAATCAGCACCTACAGACCACTGCATTCTGACTTCCCATTCTAAATAAAATTCACAGTAACCTGGAGAAAGAATGACATAGTCCTAAACTAGAGTTATTGCTTCAACTGTATTTCAAAATGTTTCAATATGACTCTTGGAAAAATTGCTATAGGACAGTCTGCAAATACATTCCACTGCTCCTAAGGGGTTTCAAAAGCAGTTGACTTCTCAAGTGCGTAGTATAAGTGTCCTCTGTTGACTTGGGATCTAAAGGAACTCATCTAATCAAGACGTCATGAAAACCTCCAAATTGACCAAGCCAGAGAATCCACTCTCCAGTGGCTCTTAATTTATAATACAATACAAGAATCCTAGACAACAAGAGAGTCCTATTATGAATTACACAGTTGCAAGTGTTCAGTTGTTCTCCTGGGAACTTTAGTTAAACTTCTGTAGATAAAAACTCTGTATTCCAGAATGATTTTCTTGCTGTGAAAATACCAGAGAACTTCAATGCAAAACTTATCTGCTGACACACTAAAACACCAGAAATTTATTTCACTGTACCATAGCTCATCCTAATTAAATTGATTCAGATTTTTAAAGTTCTCTTGACAGATTGTGCCAGCTCTTGTTCCTTGTCATCAGTTAAGTTTAGCTACTCAATAAATTTATCTTCCTTCATAAGAAATAACACCAACAGTTTGTTACTTTGCTTGAAATGGCAATATTCTCCCTCAAAATTTCCATTTAAGGCGGAAGGCTAAATTACAGTTACATATCTCAGGCTGTGTTTCCTATTACGAGCCTTTGCAGTTACATTTTTACTCCTCTGGAATCTCTTTTTAGAAATTAATGCCTTTAAGCTTAGATCACAAGCAATCTGACAAAAAATTATTATCTAGTTGTCATCTTGAACATATCTATGAAATTATGACACACACATGCATATACATATAGAGAAAGACAATTCAAAGACAATTCTGTATATGTATATATGTATTGCATGTGGGTATGCCTGTTATATGTAGAGAGAAAGAGATGGGATTCAGATGACTGGAAGGTGAAATAGCAAACACGATATTTGAGTATTTGCTATGTTAGCAGAAGCACTTTCTCTTGTTTGCTTTATGTGTTATCTGACTCAGGGTTTCAAAGAAAAAAATAATCAAAAAGTAAGAAACAGCTTGGTTAGAAAGTGATCCTGGACAGTGGATAAAACTTAAAGACGTACACGTTATTGTGGCAGCTGCATTGTTGTACATGAAAACAGAAAAAATTGCCAATAACATCTTGTTCTGAAAATACGGTGATGTAAGCAGTATTTCTTGGAGATTTACAATTCCACCTTTGAGAATTAGCACAAATTAAATAAATTAGACATTGTATAGAAATGCTTGGAATGTTTTCCCAGAAGAAAGTACATTACAGCGGAAATGTGTCAGTCTTTTGTTTCCAGCAATAACATAGAACATTAGGTAAGATGTGTTTCTCACCATAAAGCTTCACTCTCATATGTTCAGTTAAATAGTGGGCAACCTCTTTAGTTAGCAGTTGCATGTACCACAGTAGTTTACTATTCAAATAGCATTATTGTCAACATAAGCAAAAACATTATATCTTTCTGTGCATAATATTATTCTTAAATGATTTGGGCATTGGTTGGAAACAAGACAGAGACACTGTTGATGACATAGTCACATAAAAGGCATGGTCATGTCCTGTAAATGAAGGGAGATTCTGTATTTTGTAAAAGTCACAGCTATCAAATCGAAGAGGTTGCAACAGCAGTCGTGAAATGTTGCACGGATGTTCTGCCAACTGTCCTTGGGTGACAAGAATATTCGCATCCTATCAGCCACTTTGTAGCCAATCCAGTTTGGTCACTTGGGAACTGTGACTTAAGTTACAGGAAGATGAGGGAATTGACATCAGTTCTTTTAAGGCACAACTTAGTTCATATATTTCTCCAAGACAGGTGGTTTTCTGTTTGGGGATTTTTTTTTTTTCAGTAGCCTTTTTCCTCAAAGGGTTTGATTGCAGCAAAAAAAAGTCTTTTCATCCCATTTTCTCACAGCTTTTATGACTGAAGGAAATATGACAGACTAGTTTTCCTGTCATGATTTGTCTTGGTGCTTTTCATATATCCTTTTCATCCAAAAAAATTTTAAAGCTGCCTTACAATCCAATAAAATTAACCCCTACTTACTGATTAGACCTTAAAAGAAAAGTGCTAAAAAGAATGTCTGAACTTGCTGTTCCTATGAGACTTAATTAAGAGAATGTTTATTTCAATTTTAAATCCCTGATTTCAAAATGATGATAAATAAGATCATTGCTGCCAATCCCAAAATGCTGGACTGTGAAATAGGAGCTATGTTTTGGGTAGTGTGATGTATACACAACTATACTTATTGCTAAATTTGGAATCTTCATGTTCACAAATAATCTTTCCAGGTTGAGCTGAAAAACCACAGTCATTTTTGTGAGACTAGTTCTGGATTAAACATTAAAAATATATTCTGTTGCATTTCTTTCTGCCATCTCACGCCAATTCCCAATATATATTTTAAAATAGTTTTGGAAGAAATTTCAGGAATAAAGCCTAAATCAAACTGTAGATTAATTGCTAAGAAAGAAGAGGACTTTTTTTACCTTTCACTGTGCCAAGCAGACAGCCATCCTCTTTTCCTGCCAGCCTAAATTACCTAGGCACACAGTGAAGACGCATTGTAGAAAAGCGCTGCTCTCTGGCACCGTCTGCTCTGAGCCTCTCCTTACTGCAACTGTCAATATGTGAACACATTAAAGACTTCTCTTCTTTTGATATGTGAGCATTGCCTTGGGATATGCTGGTCACATCATTTTCTCTCAGTAGATAATGATTTCCCATCTTCTACCTTGTCCTGAGTTGGGATTTCTGGGGAAGGGAAAGGCTTGTCCTGTTGCCTTTAAAAACAGTGTTCTGGGGATTGTGATGCATCTTTCATCAAAAGGGAAATATGACAAACCTACTGATTGTCATCTAAAATCTCTCTCCTGTCTTTCAAGGACCTCCAATCCCTACAGCCTCTCTTCATGTGAAATGCATCTGCTGTACTCAAGTTCATTTTCAGCACTCTTTTGACACATATTTTTTCAATTTTCCTATTCCAACATGAAATAATGCTTTATCCTTGGCAGGAAACTGTGAAAATGAGCTTTCAAGTGTTATGATATTCCAGATCACTAAAATCTTACAGTAATTCCAGGAATAATTCAAGGTAGTACTGGAGGCAACAAGAAGGCAGCAGTTCACAGCAGAAATCCCAAATGACTCTTCCACAACAGCCTGAATCAATTCACTTCCACCAAGGGATATGTGTGACAATTTGGTGCTATGTTGCCAGTTCTTGCAACCACAGGCATACCTCAGTGTAAGAGACTTTTCCATAGCTACCCCAAAGAAATTGTCATGACCACCTGACCAGCATTGCAGGAGCTTTATGACACAGTGAAGTATTTCTCCTTGTCAAGTTATGAACTCCCTAAACAGACATTTAAATTGCATTCAAGAACAGTTTCTCCTATCTCTGATCCAGAAAGGGCTTTGAAGAGATACCTGTTGGGAAAGCCTGCACTTACCTCCTATAAAAGTCAAACCCATTCTTGCTTGGTACCACTTTGGACAGAGAAACAGTGCAAGCCTGTAAAGGAGGAGATGTTGGCTGAAATGCAGCCAAGAGATTTCAGGGTGTCTTCTCTAAAATACAGAACCCCAGACCAAGCACATTCTTTATCCCCGTCTGGCTTCCCATAAATAAGCTCTGGGGTTCAAATGGTCATAAATGTCCTCAGGACCCTAAAAGGGTACTTTAGGAATGAGAAAAGGAGGACTGCCATACTGAATTCCCTAGTTACTGCTACCTGCAAGTATTTTACTTTTCAGTTCTATTGGTCAAGCAGTTCATTGGGAAAAGTGTTGGATGACTGTGAGGTCTCGTCATCACCCTCATTGTTTTATTACAACTCAGACTGTGAAAGGACAAAAAGAAAACTGTGATGAACTATTGACCTTGTTGCTTGAACAGTTCCTTTTCTGCAGTCTGCGTATATTGAAACCATAGAAGGGACAAGAAATAAAGCCCATGTTTTTGATCTTACTGTAGCAGTGCAGTACCTGTACCTCGCATGTTTTTCTACCAAGAAAGTATGCTGCTGTTCTTCATGAAAAGACCAAAGATTTATAAGTCTTGACTCTGTGCTGTGCACATCAATTCTAGCTCATGACATCAATAGCTACATCTATTAGAACCTTTTGAAAATTGTCACCTGGAGGCTGCAAATATTCCCAGGTTCAATCAGACAGGAGTATCTTGGGTCCCCAAAGTCAGTGTGACTTTCTCAGTCTATGCTGTGCAGCTAAACAAATTCATTTTTGAATTAGACATAGCTGATCCTCCCCAGCTCCACACTAGCTATGCTTTTAGTCCACTGAGAAATCAGGTGTCTCACATGAAACTAGATGACTTGGAGATAGACACTCCCTATGGTGCTATGTCAGTGCTGCCACTTAATTCTGATCAAACTGTGCCTTCTGAAAGCAGAACAGACACAATGTAGCTAGTAAAAATCAAGTTCTTCACAGAAGACTCCATTGTCTGCATTCCCATTTTTATGCCAATGATTTGAAAATCAGTCTTTTTGTTCTAAAACACTTTCTAACACAAAAACGTACAATCAATCATTTTTGTTTCCATTGCACACTGGCATTTATTGGTACTTTTAATATGTAGTTTCCATGAATGGTGTTATAGCCAGACGAAGGGAAGAGCTGACTTGAACTTCTAGCTCACTAATTCTTCGCAGATTAGCGCTGTCAGCACCGATGGATGAAGCGAGAGATCTATCAGAATGGATGTGAGGGGTTTCACTCCTGCTTTGTAAATCATGCAGGAAATCCCAGTGTAAATTAAGCCTCTGTCTCTCACAAAAGTTAAAACATCACAAGCAGAGCACTAACCCCCCAGTTAAATTGGTTTTTTGTTTCTGCTGATCAAATTTCTTATAATCCTTTCAACTTGTTTTGTTTAGTGCTGCATTAGTGATGAAAGGCCCTCAGATTTATTAAAAGAATATAAAAGCAGAACAGACCAAATTAAAAGAGCCCAGAAACTCATGAGCAGGGAAAAGTACATAATGCCTTTTTTTGTGATCCTGTTGGTGATCACAATTCCCATGGAAGTCTTGTGGGTGCAGAGCTGTGCAACAGTCTCTAGGAGTGACCATGTTTTTTTCAACTGGACATTGAAAAACTGAGAGGTGGTATGAAGTACTTTGAACTATCTTTCTCTGGAAAAAATTATCTGTTTCCATCCTGGTTAAAGTAAAAGGAAAGGTTTTATCTCATGTCTTTGATATAGGGACAACAGCAAGTGGAGCACTGGTGGTTTGTGGAGTGGCAATGTGTCTTTTTTTCTTTAAATTAAGTGAACCCTCTGAACTCCCATGGTTGTAGACCTGCTTTCTTACAGGTTTTTCCTCTTGGTATTACTTCAGGCTGGACCCCTTACCTTAGTCAGGGACACAGAGATCCAACCTCTAAATTAAACCTGACCAATGTATTTTTTGAGACTACCTTCTATAGCTGTATAATTTTTACCTGATATAGGAGATAGTTTCATCTTCTGAGAGGTTTTCTTGTTCTTCTCCCTGAGGTGTGTTCCCCTACAATGAAGCAGCTGTGTCAGAATAAATTCCTGTAACAAGTTTTCATCAAAAAATACTACAGATGTATTAGAAAATATCCATGAATTCTCTTCATCCATTAAAGGAAATCACAAGGACTCTGGACTCTGCTTCAGTAGATCTTAAGCACTGTCAGACACATCCCAATTTTGCTTTGAAGAAAGTATCAAATGCTGATTGTTGGCATTTATGACTTGTATTTTCAATAATTTCTAGTGAGATTGATAAAAGAAGGTAAAGAAGAGGTGACAGAAAGATCTTGGTTATTTAAACCAGCTAGGGAAGGCTTGGAGGAGAAATAATTTCCCCTGTGAATAATATCTGAGTAAATAAGGAAACACAGATCACTGAATAAGCTTCCCCTTGGGAGGAAGAAAAGCTCTTTAAGCACAATAACTGTCTCTGAATAAATTTAGACTGGAAATAGTAAGTCTCCTACCACTAGGTTAGTGGTGGTCTAGGATAAGCTTCCAGCTGGAGCTGAAAGAGTAAGTGAGCCATGGGACAGAGCTAGATGATTACTTTATGAAGGCATAATCTACTGCATGGCTTGTGCTGATTCAAGGACTGACATTAAAGAGGGTCCTTCCAGTCTTATGCTCTTAGTAACAGTGCCCTAAGACAAGGGGCTCCCTCTACTCAAAAGGACATTTCTCATTTAGTACTTTTAGGTCAGACCACTCAGTACAAAGCACAATTGTCGTGTCTAAAACTCCCAGGGTTAAATACCACAGAAGGTGGGCTGCACTTATTCTCACCAAGCCTAATTTTATGTTAGAGAATTATCACAGATTTTCAGGGACTCTATCCTTGTCTGAGGATGTATGATTGAAAAAAAAATCTATACTAAAGATTATTAGTGCTTTACTATTGTCTTAAAAGAAATCTGGAAAGGAGACAATGAGAGAATCAACATCTAAATTCTCTCATTTTTAATAGTTATCTCCCTTTACAACTTCCATGAATCACTTTTTTTTCTCCTAATTGCCCCTTGAAAATTTCAGGACACATGGTTCCATTCATTTTTAAAATATAACTAGTCCTGTACTATGTACTTGTAGTTCATGTTGCAGAGAGGGAAGGAAATTTCAGTGTCTTATGACTTTTTGAACAATTATGTCTTTTTTTTTTTGATGATCCATTGACGTGGTTTGCTACTGGTTGAATGGTTTATTAAATACCTTTCAGTCCATGTTTTATCAGCACATTGCTCATTACAGACACTTCAGGCGTCATCAGCCCTACAAACAGGGTCAGAGTAACAAAGACCCTTCTTCTGGTGTGAATACAGAAAAAGGGAAATCATCATTCAGGCCATTTTTCCAGCAAGATAATGAAACTTGACTTGTTTGTTATCATGGTTACTGAGAGCCTTCAGACAAGAAGCCTATTTCTTAGCTTTGCCTTCCAATATGGGTTTCTATGACTCTGGTTAAAGTGTGCAGCAAAAAGCTCTGTGGGCATAAAGAGATCTGTCCCAATGCCACAGTCAGCATCTGATAAAGGGAGTTCATAATGGAATCACAAAATAGTTGAGGTTGGAAAAATCCTCTGATATCATTGAGTCCAACCATTAACCCAGCACTGCCACAGCCCCCACTAAACCAAATCCCTAAGCGCTTCCATTCCTGTGGCTATTGAACACGTCCATAGATGGTGATTCCACCAATTCCCAGGCCAGCCTGTTCTAATGCCTGACTACACTTTAAGTGAATAATTTTTTTCTAATATCCTACCAAACCTTCTCTGTTGCAACTTGAGGCCATTTTCTCTTGTCTTATTAACAGAGTAAATCACAGTTCTTTCAAACCCAGTTTTCCTCACAAAAAACACAGAGATGGTACGTACCAAATTCCCTCCAGGTCAGTGCAGGCTTGGGCCAAGGTGTGTGACTTCATCACACAGACTGAAAGGTACAGAATAGTTGGTGTAGACCCAACCAGTATCACCATGGAGATCTCACAGTGGTTTCCATGACATTTATTGGTATTTTCAATTCTTCATGAGTAGTGAATAGGAATGAAAAAAAAGCAGGCATCCTACTCTACAGAAAGAAAAAGCAAACACGCAGCACACTTTAAATTCACTGTTTAAGAGATTACATTTAAATCTTTACATTAGTTGTATAATAGATTTTTGTCAAGCAGTGAATCTCTTATGTATTTCTGTATAATTTATTACTGTCCTGTGACTGTACCTAATAATAAATATTAGCAGGAGTTTTATTCAGGCTTTAGTTACATACTAAATAAATAAATAAAATTGGATTTCTTAAGGAAAATCTGTTTTACTGTGAGAGAGATCAAATGCTGGAGTATGCTGCCCAGAGAAGTAATGGAGCAGCCATCCTAGAAATGTTCAAATCCTGACTCAATATAACCCTGGGTAACTGGTTCTAGTTGACTCTGCTTGATCAGGGAATTGGACCTAGAAAATCTCCAGAAATGCCTTCCAGGCCCAACAGTTCTGTAATTGTGTGATATCAAAGCAGATACAAAAGAAAACATACCACCAGATGCGAACCTACAAAGTACCAGGATTTCTTTTTGTTGACGTGAGTGGGAATTGAACGAGATCATGGGTGGTATGCAGCTCTGCCAGGAAATCTAAGATGTGCTTTGTTATAAGTGTAGTGTTAATAAAAGCATCCTTTCTGTGAGATCTATTTTTATTTTCTATCACTAAGGGGCACTTCCCACCTTTTGTATTGAATTGCACACATTTTCTTTTATTGCTGTTCTCCATATTTTTCTGTGACACTAATATATACCAATAAATAGAGTTCTCTAAGAGAAACAACAGCTTTTATCACTTAGATAAAAAGAGAGGAGGTTTTTCTTAGACAAGAAGCAAGTGCAAGAGAGAGTCATACATCATATATAATATGTTAACTTTCTGAAATAATTAATAGAAGATTCAGAAAATGTATTTATGGCAATGTATCATTATTAGAGTTTTACATTTTCCTGACTTCTTTCTTTCTTGGTAGATTTTCCATTGCATGAGCAATTAAAAATAAAAACTTCTTGAATAAATAGCTAATCAAATCTTAGTCTTATAAAAAATATTGGTATGCTGGAATACTGGAAAACTGAAATGTAGGTCATTTGTTGTTCCACTCCCTACTACCTAAGAATGAAAACTCTTTTATAATTTACTAGTCCAATCTTTGAAATGGTTCACAAAATATGCTTGATAAATAATTATAGCTTCTAGGGGGAAAAAAATTAGATTTGACACATTGCTGGTTTTAAAATCACGGTGTGTTAGAAAAAGACTGGGAAAATTGCTTTGTCAGAGTGGTTTCCTGCTCTTTTGGAGCTCTTCTAAGCTATTTTAGCTAGTATTAAATTGTTCTTTTTAGAATTCATAGCAAATTTCACAGATATTTAAATCAAACTCAATCATGGCTATTAGCTCTGTTTCACATTATTCAAATATTATAATAGCTAGTATTGAGTGGATCTTGCACAGGTTGAAGGAACATGGATTTGAGAGATATCTCAACACTTACAATTCCTACTGAAATTCTTGCATTTTCGATAGGCTCTTCAAGATTAAAGAACAGGCAAAAAGGTGTGAATGCATTTCAAGTTCTTGTATTAATAGCTATGACATTAAGACCCAACTGCAGTAAAACGTTTTCATATAGACAGATTAACTTACAGCAATTCTTACAAGTACTAAGATGTTATGGACAGAAGAGCACAAGAAGGTTCTGCACATAGATACTACCATGGGCTTGATATTTCTTCATATTGTTTCCAGATTTGAAAACATTTCCAAGTTTGTGTGCACTGGTACACCACCACACTGTATTGCACACCACCCCACTTGACCCTGGCCAAGAATATAGCATCCTTTTCCACGGCAACTGTAAATGAAATAACAGATACTTTGAGTATGACTTAACTCTGCTGTGTCTTAAATTTCTCTAGTTCTACACTATGGCGAATTCATTGTCTGCACCATGTGTTTCACACTGTAAGGGCACAGTCAGGCCCTGTGATTTTCAGTTCCAATAGGATGTTTTCGAGAAGTGGTGGCTTCAACTCAGAAGTTTTGATAGACTGTGAAGGCTTAGATAAACATCTCAATGATTTCTTGAACCATCTAAATCTTTTATATCTACAAAACCAGAGTGAAAATTTTCAGGGAGCAACTTGATTTGTAAAGTTTTTATAATTTCTGCATTATCTTACACATTCTGCTCACATTTCTTTACCCATAAAATATCTTCTTGAAGTTACTGGAATGGCAAAGGTATAAACAAGACATGATTTTAAGGCACAGACTTGATCTGCAATTGGAAATTCCAATAAATTATATTTAATTTTTTTTTTTTTTGACAGTTTAGATTTTTCTGGTGGACTCAGGTCTAGGTTGTGCTCTAAGGCTCTTCTCCTCTATGGCACTCAGAGATTAGAGAGCGGTGGAGTCCAGTGTGATAGGGCAGCTAAAGAAATGGCTGAAATTCAATAAAAGACATCATCGTATTTGTTTATATCCTTTGACTAGAACAAGCCAAAGAGGAATCTAGATCAGGGCAAAAAACCCCAAGGAGGTCCTCTCCTTGTTTCCCATGCACATAAATATCCCTCTAAGAGCCCAAATATAGTCAAATCCTCAGTTTCTTACTTTTGATAACACATGTGCCAGCAGCTTGCACGTGATTTGCTAAAACTCCAAATTTTGTATGTGCATGGATATTCTCCCCCTAGAAAACGCCAAACATAATCTGTGTCAAAGGCTCCTGCTGATACCTCCACACATAACTGGGACATTACTCTTTCTAAAGCTATTGACCACAGCCAAAATGTCTTCTGACCACTAGAAAAATGTATGTTACATAATTTCCTCAAAGAAAAGAAAACTACATCAAAACATTAGCAAGGTTATCCAGCAATTCAAAAGTCTGAAGAATTAAATAGCACCTTGAATGTACAGGATGTATGTAGAGGTCTAGGAAGTTGGTCAACTTTCATTCTAATTATTTCTTCATTGATATAATTAACCACAGATAAATATACTTTTTTTTGGATAAATAAATCAAGTGATAGAGTATCAGCTGCACCTTTATTCAAAAAGGTAATTAAACTTCACACTCATTACATGAAGTTTTTGACCTCCTGTAAGTAGTTTTGTGTAAAACCTGAATCACATCACCAAATTCTTTCTTTAGGAAGTATTGTGTAACTTATTCCCTGCACAGTCTTTGCATGCAGAGACTGATAATATGCATCAGTTTCATCTCTTTTAGGAGAAAAGCTTACTACCTCCTATTATGGCCATTATTAATGTATTATGAAAATAATAACAAGTTAGAGGTTACAGCCATCTAAAAAGCACCTGCTAGAAAGGCAGAATAAAGCTAAGACAAATATTTTAAGAAGTGTCTTCAATTTACTTGCAAGGTTTTGATAAAATGTTGCTAAATGCCTAAAACTAAAGAACTGAAAGTAAAAATTCTAACACTCTGCACTACAAGCTCATCTCTTTGAGTGATTGTCTTGTGATTTCAGTCTCTCTTTCATCAGTTAAAAGAGCCACCCAGGGCTTCCTGAGTACTGACTCCTTGCAAATTATCCTGTTCCGTAGCAGGTGACAAAAGAAATAAAACCAGAGTCCCTTTTGCCTCATCTTTATTATCCAAATCAGATCATTCTTGGTTTTTTTTCTTATATTTCATTACAGAGTGCCAGTAAGAGAATATCCTGATGTCAGCAAATGGTTCCTAAATGGGTATCTGATAAGCACTCTATTTGTATTCGATTTGTACATAAATGGTGCCCTTTTCAAGTGCCATACAGTGCACTCTACTTAATTGGGATGTGCTTAATCAGAAAAATAATTTAATGGGACATTGTTTGGGGATCCATTTTAAGCACAGGGATAATTAATAGCAATGAATGCTGAATAATGGTAACAGTAATTCTGCATACTGCGACACTCTCTAATTATTTGGTCTTGATGATGCCTTTTGTATCTCAATCTCCTGGTGACTTGCTCAGTTTGCTTCTCTAAGAACTGCTTTCAGTCTCTGCAGTGGAAACAGAAGGATCAGTAACCAGCTCACTCCTGCCTGTTCCCAGTATTCGATTGGTTCCTTAGAAGTAATGCTTCTGATTTCTCACTGCAGGGTAACACTGTAATACCAATTCCGAGGTTGTTTGAAAAAGCGTTCTTGAAAAATGATACTTGCTTTTACCTCTTGCTGATTAGTGGTGGTCTGAAATGAGAGGTGCGGCAAGATTTGTTGGGAAAATAGATTATTTTCATAAGGAAAAATTGCGTCTCCTGCAATAAAGAGGATCCTGACATTTGGCATTTCTGGCAGGGATGATGTGACTTAAAAACAGACAAAACTGAGACACCTACATCCATCCATTTAATAAAGGTGCTGCTCCTCCCTACAAATCCTTCATCACTTTCTTCTTAGTAGTGGTGTTCAAGGGAAAGAACAAACTTGTATTTCATTATAAGAAACACAGGACAGCTGGGCTGAGCTTTCCCTTGTTCTGTGATATTCTAGCTGGTCATTAGTAATTGTCATAGTATTTTCCAATATGGAAAAACTGCCCCAGACAATCCAAAAGACTACATAAAAAGTTCAACATGTACACAACAAATGCAGGTGTGGGACAGTGTTGATCACCTTGTCGAGATGTGGGGGTTTTGAGTATTAATTGAGCCCCCTGATTTTATTCCAGACAAAGAATTTACAAGGCTGTTTTTATAAAACAGTTTTATCACAACACAAACTTTGATTCCCTTCCACAACTAGCGCAAAAAACCCCAACAAAACTTCACTTATGTAAAAATTAGTTACTCTAGGTATTACTGCAACTTCAGAAACCATATGAGAAAAAAAAAGTCTCTCTATGCTGTGAGCTGCTGTGGGTTTCCTCAACTCCTCTGCATAGTTCACTTCTGATTTTCAGCACCCACTATACAGTTTCACAGTCACACAATACACAGAGAGAACAGTGTCCATCCATCAATCAATTAATGAGAAAAGCTATTAGAAGGAAGCCTTGTATATGCAGAATATAAGAAAATACACAAATTTTGAACATGATCTGGAAAGGGAAAAGAAGCATTGGGATCATCTTATTGAATAAGGACTCCAACAGTGAACAGATACGTATGAACGGATCATTGAAGACACCTTGTATAGCCAGTGGAGAGGAGGAGGCAGCGTCATGCTGTTCATTATAAGAAAAATTAAGTAGGCAACTAAGAGTAATTTTTTTCTCTATCACTCATTGTGCTATCCCAATACTTTGCACAGCATGGAAATTCAGAAAAACTCAGAAAAAAGGCTTTAATGTAGCACCTGAAGACAGCAATTGAAATTGTATTTGCTGTGTTTTAACTATACTGATTGTAACATGCCAATAGAATTTGGGGTCCTCGCTGAAAGTTGCTTGATCGTTTTGTCAGCACCTATAGCAGAACTTTTCATACCACAGCAGCCACTGATCAAACACCTAAGTTTGTCAGACCTTGTGAAATATACCCATACCAGCAGTGCCTCTAAGGTGAAACCCCAGCCTAGCAGAAAATGAATCTAAGGAACACACTAAAAAATAATGTTACATAACAGAAGTGCCAAAGCTAACAGTGACCCTATGCCACCAGAAAGTCTTGTTTCACAGTTTAATTCTGGGTTCTTGTTCTGATTGCTCACAGTGCAAGGAATTTAGCTCATTCCCAGGGTCCTATTTGAATCTCTGTCCAAAACAAACCTTGATATGATTCTGGGAATAGCTGTGTCCAGGAACACACTCTACCAGGCATTATGGCTGAGACTGCTCTGTGTTTGGCTATCTCAGTCATGTCTGGGTATGCAACTCAGGTTCATGCCAAAAACTACTTGTCTGTTGGGCTGCAATGCATTCCTCACATTATTACTTGAAAGAGTGCCTAAGAGAAATATTTATGTTGATGAGAAATAAAGATTATGAAGGAGATTCAAGGTTGAAAGCTCTGTAGTCAGGGGGTTGAATGAGGCCACCTGTCTCTAGAGAAGTGAGGATCCAAGCCATCCTAAACATCTTGGTCTGGGGTTAAAAGTAATGCCCCAGAAAGTCTACACTTAGTCCTGCATCGCAATACTTTCTTCAGACATCTAATAAGCCAACAGTAACCTACAGAAGAGTATGGGCTTCAGTGAAGATGCTGGAATTTATTTACTGGGTTTGCAGATCTCACTCCTGCCTACCCCACCCCTCCTCCCTCACACACACACACACAGAAGACAACTAATGTGAACCTGCAGTTCCTGTTTTAGTGATTCTTTAAGAATGGTAGCAAAAAGTAATCAGGCTTCAAGAATTAACTCCTGAAAAAATCCAAAATGCAGATTCCTGAGAGAGAGAAATTATGAAGATACATATGTGGATTTTGAAAAACTTTTAAAAAAAATACAAAGAATATTTTTCCATTAGTTAAGGTGATGTGGATAAAAATAGTAGTGAGCAAGGGTTTCTTGATTAATTTTGGGTAAAATATTTGCTTCAGTAAAATTTTCTGTGGACTTCAAGGGAGGCAGGACATTACCCTTTCTATCCTTCAGCAACAGACAAGGTTTTAAATGGTAAGAATCATCTTACTTAACCAATATTTGTTGTTTGAGCTAAGGTACATCTACTGTTAAGTCACAGCCATAAGCATTTGTAGAATGAAATCAATATGATCTTTTCCAGAAGTCTATCTTTAAAAAGGATTAATCACATCCTAGCATTTTTCCCCCTTTCTTCGCATTTACAATGAAAGGAATATAAGCTGCTATCATCTACATGTAACTAGATGATTCCCACTCCAGTGTGTTTGTCTCAATATTTTTCTTATTGTAAGTATTCAGTGAAGTAAATTCTGGTCAAAATTTTTAATGTGTTTTATAAATTTTCCATACATAATATTCAATAGTTATATTATTACACTATATTTAATATTCTGTACATTCAATAAACCAATACAGTGACACAAAACTGTTCAAAATTGTGGCAATATATGTAAACACTAAAATAGAAATATTAACATGTTTACTGATGTCAGGGTATGTATTCATAGTTACTACAATTACTGTGCAATACCTTGAATGTCTGTGTTTTACACACCTAGTTAACCTACAGTTTATATTGTCAGAAACTGTACTTTCTGCATGAAATATTTTATGTAGTAAAGGGCTTTAAAGTTCTGCTAAATATATACTTAATAAAGACTGTAAAGATGAATAAAGGCTGAAAGTTTAGCTTTGCTTTATAATAAATATGAAGTCACAGTAGAGTTGTGCTTGACTAGCTGAATCACACTTCTGTTCTCTACAGTTTTAGTACAGAAATGTTCCATACTTGCAGGAAGGGAAGCAAAGAAGGAAGGACTGACTTGCTTGCTGGAAGAGGTGCATTTTTCTTATTGAGCTGTAAGAGAGTCTTCCTTATCAATATATTACAAATTACTAATACCCCACTTGCATTACTGAATGTAATTAATTGCATTGCCTCTTTTGGCTTCCTCTTATATACATAATACTGACCCTGGTGCATACCAAATTAATTGACAGACTTAGTATTCATTGATGTTGTCTCCAAACAAAAGTCAGTCAGGAATTCTGTTCTTGCTTTTACATGACAATTTCAATCAAATTCGTTATAGCAAAAATCCATTTTTTAATAAAACGTGTAGTTACCTTATCTGCAGTGTCTTTCAGCATGCCTAGCAGTTGCATTTTTACTAGTAAAAGAACAAAATTCTGTTATAGAAGCAAGAGAGGGCTTGCTCTCTAACATATTTACATCTGGAACTTTATCATTCTTCAAGTTATGCATGTGTTTGAGTCCATTTAATGTAGCCTCCCTGCAAGATTTTCCACAGAGAAATCATGAGTTTGGACGGAATGATTCTAAGGTCTCCCATGCTTTATGTGACAAACTCTAAATGCAGTGTAAATTCAGATGATTGACAAAAAGAAGAGGGAGCAAAGAGAAGCATTGCTGTTTTACAGTGCTGCCAAAGCCTCTCTCAAATACAAAGGCAAAAGTGTTTTTGAAAAACTCTTTAAAATTCTCTTGGAAGGCTCTTTTGTTTCTGAAAGCTGTCAAGACTGCTAAAAATATATTTCTGGAGCAACAACTTAAAAAAAACCCCAACAGAACAAAACATTTTTCTAAGGTTAGAACTTTGTAAACTTTTAAAAGATGAGACCTGAAATTTTTTTATTGCAAGTTGTAGTTCATTTTAACCACAGTCTTTATACACCGTCTTATACGGAATGTAATCACAGAAAATTGCCCTGCTGGCAGTTTGTCCGCAATTGTCCAGTGAAAGAGACGTTGGAGAAAGGGTGGTTGCAGAATAAGAACCAGGAGACCATATCCATATTGACTCCTGGAATGGGACCTTGAAGACCAGTCATGTCTGCTGTGCACTGGTGAGTACTCACATGCATAACACAGCAGAGATGCTTCATCAGGAGAGCCAGCAGCATCACCCATAGCTCATTATCTGTGGAGCTTAATACCTTACAGAAAATCTTCCTTCAGAGTGGTAAGCATGAAGGCTGACTTTCTCATGCACCTAGACACACAGTAAAACACCAAGAGAACTTGATATGCCTCCCTTTTCCTAACAAAAATCCCAATTTTTATTGTTTGGGTATGGCAACACTGAATTGCACTACCTGTTAAGTACTGGAAGTGGGAGCCTCCCTTCCAAGCCGGCTTGAGTGTCTGCGATGGTAGCAGGACATCTGCTTACCACCCAGCTGGAGACACAGGAACACATGGAGCAGCACAAAGGATTATTGCTGCACTAGGTATTGATCTTCACTAGTGTAAATTCGGTGGGAGCAGAAGCATGGGAAAAAAAGCCCTCATCAGTCCAATGGAAGGGGTAGCCAGACTGCAGTAAAAAAACATGTGTGATGACAAGAGTTTACACTGTGACTGAAGTATGTAATGGTGTATGAAAGCTCTATGGCTTATGCTAAAAATACCAGGGAGGAGTTGGTTCATTTTATATTAAGGCATTGTGTGATTGCCAGCTGAGTATAACTCCTTGGGGACCAAATACTGCTTTGAGTTGTTTGTTGGGGTTTTTTCTTGTTTGTTTGTTTTGGTTGGTTTGTTTGTTTGTTTGTTTGTTTGTTTGTTTTTTTAATATGGAATTAGCTATCCTTTTAATTGTTAACCTTGAAACCAGCAGTGAAGTGCTTCCATAATCAGAGTTCAGTTTTGCAAGTCGCACTTTGATTACCAAAACAGATCTTTTACTATAAAGCTTGTAATATGCGGTAAAACAAAGAAACGAAATTACAAGAAGCAAGAAGGCAGGGGTTTTAATCTATAGGCAGCATTTGTCTCCCAGTCTAGGTGAAATGCTCTCCTAAAGCAAGTGAGGCTCTCTGCATCATCTGAAGTAATCAATCTGAGTAACAAGGTGTAGCTGCCTTCCCCTGCTAAGCCCTCCTCTCCTCTATAGGGATAATGGTATCATGAATCTGCATCTCCAAATCAGTCAAGCAGCTGGTAAGACCTTTGGCTACTCTGCTTGGAGAAGATGGCCTTCAGACAGCCCTGAATGCATCTGGTGGTCTGTTTTTCCCTGCTGAGCAGTGGAGAAGGTGAGCAGCTATGATCCAGCACCATGCAGATTTTCTTGACTGAGAGGTTTATATGATGACGGAAAATAGGAAGCTCATCAAAGGCTGAGAAAGTACTTTGCTTGCCTCCCTTCAGAGACAGGGAACCTGTTAGTGTGGCAATTTGCCTGGTCCTGTGTCTAAACTGTTCCATAAAACTTTACTCTCTTTGAGCCTACTGTAATATTATGGCACTCAGCAGAACTCAAATCTCCCTGGAAACACTCTGGATTTTTCTGGCCCATAGCCAAGAACAGTGTGTGCACAGGGAGACAAATTATTCCAAGCTATTGGAAAAAATCCTTAAGAATTACTCGTGTCTTTTTGGAAATTAGACAGAAACCCCTCCTTTGGTAGCTAAGTAGAAAGGGCAGAGTTCAGGAGGAGAGATAAGCTGCAAGAGAGAGAAAGTTATCACAAAACAAGTGATGAGAGTACTTGTTATTTTTCAGAAACCTTTTAGATTGTCTTCATGAGATTTACCAATAGGCTTTTCTTAGGCCTTAGTGCTTTATAACCCATGACCTGGAAAGTGAGAGCTGCCTGAGGTCCATGGAAAAGCCCAAGCCCCATTTCTCAATTTGATGAGGCCAGTGAAATCTACATGGGTGTCTTTTTTGCATTTGAAACCATGGCATATATTTCGTAGTTTATCAAGCCTGTAAGGGGCAGAAGGCCATATTACTCAGCTCTGCACCACAGTCATCTTGGTACAGCTGATGCCTGTGTCAGGAAAATGTTTATTTTTCATTCCTTGTGTTTACCTGTCAAGAAGGAACAAAAAAAAAAAAAAAGGAATAAATAATTCTTGGCAGAGTATGGAGCACCCAGGCCCTGAAAGGGAGAGTCATGCCCTGGCTTAGCCTGTGAACATAAACCAGCCCCATAGAGAGGTAATTAGGTTTTGGGAGCTCAGCAGACTGTGCATAATTATACTCTGAGGGGGATTACTGCCTTGTATGAATAATACCATGATGCAATAGCAAGTGCAGAGCGTATGCCTCAAACCTACAGTCTGGGCTGGATGACAGACCTCTCCCAGACCACCCTGCCTGCTGCACAGATTAGCAGTCCCCATGGGAAGAATGCCCTGCATGAATCAGTTTCCTGAACAGATCTCACTTGTTCAGATATAGGTAACAAATGTAGTTCTGCTGCATCCAGGAGATAAGTGAAGACTTGCTACTCAAAGAAATAAGATTTTGGATGTGAAAAGGAGAAATACATTGCTCACACTGCCTGCAGCTTTGCATGGACTTGGTCAACACTTCCAGTTTCTCCCTTCCCAGCAGCTCCTCAGCCAAGGGACATACACAGTGATTCTGGGATCCAAAACAGCTTTCTACAAAACCTGATTCACCAAACAAGCACCTTAACCTTGCACAATCTGTGCATATTGTCACAGCACACAAAGCCATACCCCTGGACATGGTCAATTTTGTATGAGACTATGCAGGGCTTCCCTAGCTCTTCTCGTTCCCTTCCCCTGCCTCAGGGGAAATTCAGTAAAGTGATTTGCACCACCTGCCCACCTGCCAAGGAGCACACAGAAACCTGTCAAGAAGCAGATCTTTCTGTGTGCTGTGGGGTGAAAATGGCCATTGATAGAGACGACCCCAGCCTGCAGGGTGATCCCTTTGGTTCCATTAAATCAAGTGGTAAGGCAGTAATGGGCTTGTTTGCCCTATTTAGCAACTGGTTTGCTTTGGACTCCAGCCCCCTTCACAGCCAGGTTGCTCAGTCATTGAGGTTACCAACATCTTGTTACCTGTGCCACTCTCTCTTGTAAAACCTTGTTAAAGCCTGTTATTTGACTTTTGAAAGCTTCAAGCGTATAGCATAAAGAGATCCTGACTAGTAGCTCTGACTTTCATGCCATAACAAAAGGCAGGCACCTGTGGGGAGATGACCCCAATTGTCTCCCCAGCCTCAGCTACTCTGGTGGCCTGTTATCTGTTGGTGCCCACAATATTCTTTCTAATATTGTAAAAAACTACCCATTGCACACAAAGTCTTCACAGCATCACAAAAATCTGGTGGCTCTTCAAGTACTTTTGGGAACATATGTGAGATCTAAACACAGAGGAGTCATCTCAGAAAGCACATGGGAGGAGTCTCAGAAAGTCATTTTTCTCTTTAACAATTCCACCTTCTACAAGTTTGTCCTTCACCTCCTAACAGTTTATTAGGACTCCCTAGTCATGTGGTTTAGGTTTAGGTGGTCATGCAGTCATGAAGCTGGACTTGGTGATCCTTATGGGTCCCTTCCAACTTAAGGGATTCTATGATTCCTTACCTATTCTACTAGACTTGAGGGAATGTGACCCAAGGGTCAAGTCTGGAAAGTCCAGAAAGTCTTTCCCTTAACAAGAAAAAATATGAACAAGAAAAAAAAATTACCCTGAAAAACTTCATCCATCATGAAGACAGGATAAGAAGTATGTGATCCTTTGCTTGTGCTCTGGAACTCTGTGTAAAACTAGAAATTTGAGCTGGAAAAGACAGGAAGATTGTGATGGATGTTCCTGAACCACACGGGACATCACACAGAATTAGACAATCATTGGGTTTGGAAGGCACTTGTGGAAATCCTGTAGTCCAGGCCCCTGCTAAAAGCCAGGGTCAATTTTAGCTGTTTCCCTAGGATTGTAGCCAGGCAGGTTTTGAATATCAAAAAGATTGTACAATGTTCATGGGCAGCCTATTCCATTCCTTCCTCACCATAAAAATATTTATGTTAAGAGAAAAAATTAGCAGTATTTGTGCCCATTGTCTCCTGTCCTGCCACTGGACTCTGTTGAGAAGGGGCTGGCTCCATCTTCTTTACATCCTCTCAAGAGTTACGTGCACACACTCCTAAGGTATCTCTGAGCCTTTTCTTCTCCAGACTGACAGTCCCAGGTCTCTTAGCCTCTCTTCACATGAAAAATGCTTTCATCAGCCTAGTGGCCCTTTGCCCAACTCACTTTAGTATGTCCATGTCTCTCATATTTGCGGCCCCTTTACCCAGCACTACCAATGTTTCTCATGTTCAGTAAAGAGGGATGACTGCCTCCCTGGACTTTCTGGTAATACTTTTCCTAATGCAGCCCAGGATACTGTTGACCTTTGCCATGGAGGTGCAATGCTGGCTCATGGTCAGCTTTCCCATCAGGATTGCCAAGCCCTACTCTGCAAAACTATTTTCTAACTGGTCAGTCCACAGCCTGTACTGGTGCATGTGGTTGTTTCTCACCAGGTGAAGGATTTACCATTTCCCTTTGTTGGTCTTCATAAGGTTTCTGTTGGCCCATTTCTCCAGCCTTACAAGGGCCCTCTAGGTACCAGATGGTGTAGTTGAAAATGCCAGGACCTACTCCTTCACAGCAGTAACTCTTGGCATGGGAGAAAAGCGAGGTGGCAGAGCATGAACACAGGAGGTCAAGAAGGCAGAGGCAATAGGTGGATACAGTGAAAATGGAGCTACATGATGAGAGTAAACAAGCAGGAAAGAGAGGAGAAAGGAGAGGGAGAGGGAGAGGAGAGGAATATCAGCTAGGAGAAACACAGCATTCCTGTCAGACATGCAGGAGTAATGACAAGTAGGAAAGAAATAACCACTTTCCACTAAGGGGCTGGATGAAAAAAAATTAATACTGTTTCTTGTCAGCCTTGCTAAGGCCAGCTAAATCTATATAAACTCATTTGAAGACATTCATTTAAATATACTGACATTACTTGTCTGTACACAGCCCTTCAAAATTAACTTTGGCTAAATACATGAGGTAAACTGGAGTTTCAAAGGAGGAAAAAAGCAAACATTCCTTTTAATTGAGATCTGAGTGTGCAGCTCTAGGGCACTTTTGAAAACCCTCGCCTCAGCACAACCTATGCTGGCCAGCTGGCTGATCGGCTGCTCCAGTCTTTGGGCAGCAACCTTCGAGGAATGCCTCTGCCATGGATGTTTGTATAAAATACTGGCTTAGTTTTCAATAAGCATGCTTTGAGGGAGAAGTTGTGGGCGAGCTTTTGACATGAAAAACCATAGAAACTGCAGCCCTTTGACAGATGAGGTGAGTAATTAAAGGTGACAGGGGCCTAAAGTGGAAGACTGGGGGCTAAGTGCCAAAAAGTAAATAGAATTCCGAATGGCAAAGTGTGAGGGACATATAAGTTTTAATGAATGCTGTGTTTAGCAAAGCATCCAGATGGATAGACATCCAGCATCCAGATGGACATCAAGAAAAACAACTATTTGTCCAGTCAGTGTGTTTCACGTGCCTTATAGCAGTCTCAGGTGTGTCAGACCATTGGCAAAACAAAACCAAGCAATCCACAACAACAAAAAAATGCTGTCAGTTATTCAGATTTATAATGATAAACATGGTAAAACTCTAATGTTACAGAGAACAGTTTTACTTCTAAAAAGAAACAGAAATAAGAGGAATCCTTAGAGTTCTTGACATATCTCAGCAAAATCGTTAAACTAATAGGTAAACCACAGATACACTGTGTTTTAGATATCTGTTGCAACCACAAGGATTTCAGGACACAGATCTTTGTTGTTTAGGCGTTGCTTGGGAAGCACAGATTTAGACCACTTGTGTCTATAAACATTTTAAAATGTAATAGTTTGCATATGCTGTGATGATAGACTGCAGCAACTGCTGGACAAGTATTGGAAAGGTTTTTTTTACACGGAATAATTCTACACTGTGAAAATGTTCAGAATGCAGTCATTGCTGAAAGTGAGAAGCGAGCAGAAATTCTAAGTGCTGGATGTACACCCACTGCAGCCAGCCATTAATGGATAAATAAGTCCCTAAATGGCTAAAGTGGATTTAAGCACACTGATATATTAAAGTGGTGATCTGTGATGAATTCTCCCATGCTTTTAAATTATTAAGTCAAAAGAAGTAAACATACATCTCAATTTCTTAAAAAAAGAAAAAAAAATTAAAAACTTGTCTGGATTATCTGGGCTTGTATATATGACAAAAAAAAAAAAAAGGAAAAAGAAAATAGAAAAAAGGCAAGAATGGCTCTAAACAAATATATATTGTAGCTGGTGACTTTGTAAGTAATGTGACAACTCCACAGTATTTAAAAAAAAGAAGATAAATGTTAACAAAAAAAGTGAGAAAATGAAATCACTAATCACTAAACACTGTACTGGTAATAAACGTATTGAGTACCTCCTAAGAGGGGTTGAGGAATTTCTTTTAAATATGAGATGTGTATCCTGCCATTTATTTCAGATGAATATAGTTCAGGAGTTTTGTCAAAAACATTTTCAAAGAACCAAAATTAAATAGAAAACTGGTAATTTAGAGAATGTCACTGAACTACAGCTTTCTTCAACATTGTTAACTGTCTTGATATAAAAAGAAGACATCCCCTCAAATGGTTGTTTTGGAAATAAAGGGTAGATCCTGCAAGTTACTGTTGACTTACCATATTTCAGTGGGTTTCGCAGATACTTATTGCCTCTGAGGCTTGGGCCCAAAACCATGGCTAGTCCCTTAGGTTATGTTCAGGAATCAAAGAGGTAGCTTTTCATGAGTGTTTGCTTGGTACTTGACATGAACTTTTCTTTTTAACATACAGTCCGTGCAATTGCATTTTATCTACAATAAGCCTTAAAACCCACTCAAAGCAGAAGCTCTAGAGCGAAGGGAGAGTTAAGAGGGAAGAAGCAATTAGATTAAGAGGAAAATCTTTTGTTAGTTATGCAAGGAAAAATTCAGTCCCCTACAGTTTCAGCCAGCATAAATCATTGTTGTTCCAGTGGTGACAAGGGAGCTGTCAAATTAAAGCTGTTCAGAGTTCTACCTTTTCTTTTTGTAGCATCTTTTCTCTGTTGAACAAGTGATTCTGCACTGCAGAGAGTTGCAAAGGTAATGCTTGGGTTTTACTGTTTCAATATATCTACTTTGTGCTACATCCCAGTCAAATTTCCTGCATAAAGTCAGTTTATTTGGCCCAGAAACATCACCATAATTAAGGGGAAATTATGGCAGTTCAACAGAATTGGAAGTGCCTGTATTCCTGCCCTTCTGCTCACTGCTGGTATTTGGGGTAGGAAATAGCCAAAGGGAAAGGCCAACACTTGTATGGGGCACATGCTGCAGCAATCACCAGCCTATGCTCCTCTAAGTGTAAGGCTACCGACCAGCAAAGCAAAGTCAAAACACCTCTGGTTATCACATTGCTGCCCTGCAAAGATTTGCCTCACGCTTAGGGGATTTCTAAAGCAGAACTTCATGCCCATTCCCCTAATACATCTTGTACAGTAAAGGTGTTTCACTCAAGAGATTCATATGCAGCCACAAGTAGTGTTTTACCTATTAACATTATAGTGCTGGGTTTAAATAGCTTCTGTTGTTTACAAATGGGCTGTCAAGACTGTCACTGATGTATGACTATTTTTAATAGAGGCGCTATCAATTAAATTGACTACATGTGTTCAAAACTGCCATTAGAAGCCTATTTTAGGAATAAAAAACATTAGAAAAATCCCTTTGCAGGAGTTACTCATAGAGAACCAAAATAAATTACAGAGTATCATGTGCCATGAGGACATTATTCATTCATGACAACATGACTTTGTCTTCGATGAACCCTACACTGTACAAAGGGAGCCACTGAAAAGTTACATGTGGCAGCACAGTAGGGACTGGTGCCGACAGTGAAAATATAGTAACCACTAAAAAGTATCTCAACTGCAACTGCATCTGTCACACACAGCCTTGGTGGGATTGGCGGAAACTCTAGGAGAAAGAAAATACTTTGGCTTTACTAAACCATCTGTGGGAGCCATGTGTTTTCCAGTAGCTGATTTTTCGGTTAGAAATCTCTGTCAAGTACAAGTGCTGAGGCAGCCAATGCAGAGACAAGGCAGCAGCTCTGGGATTTATATCATGGAGTTAACATGGTGCAGCTGGAATATGCTCTGCTGAGACTCTTAATGTCCAGATATGGGAGATGTTTTCAGGTGGTATCAGAGATCCTTTCTTCTCCACTATGACCAAACATTTTATATCTTGATTTAGATCTTGTTGGCATTTTTCCTCCAAGGGTGGATGGGTTAGGTGATTAGCTAAAAGAAACCAGAAATATGAGTGTATTAGGGACAGACTAGAGTAATGTACACTGTAAAACCTCAATTTAAACTTAAAATTTAAGAAGCTGACTGAGATGTCCCTTTTGTAATATTCCCTTCCAAAAATGAAGGGTAGACATGCAGGGGAAGAATGGAGATAAAGGAATAGCACATATGAAGAGTGTGTCCTGACATGCTACTGGGACTCTCTCTGCATTGCAGACATCACATACGGAAAATGCTCCTTGGTCCTGGAGTATGTTGATACCTGTAGTCAAGCCTATATTCCACTGCTGCAGAGACCCTCCAGTCTACACAAAAAGCCCTTTCACTCAGCTCCAAGCCCACTGCTCTGCCACCAAGGAAACTACAATTTGCTATGTGCCAGACTATCCCTTGCTATTCCTGAAAAGCAAAGAATTTATAATGGACACATCATTTGTCACAAACTGCTGCTGTGAAGGTACCAGGCAGATACTTCCTCTGCAGGCTGGGGGCTGCTGAAAGCACACACTATGATTTTTCTCAGTGTGCTGTCACTGAAAACCAACTAGGCAATCTGAGTGAGAGCTCTGCATCTGTGGGTGATTTGTGAGTAGTTCAGAGTGAATGTTCTAAATTCAACCCATTTTTATTTCATTTTTAAATGTCTACCCATGACTTGATATTTTCTGACCCTTGAATTGTCAAGTAGAGCTCTTTGAAGCTCTTTACTTGCACCAGACCTTACTAATTCAAAGCCCCTTTATTAGTCTGAAAGGCTCACTTAGAATGTGGTGGTTCTGGACTAACTCCCATCATTAATTCTAATCACTGGAGTATCTGAGATACATACAAACACATCCTACAAAGATAATGGGAGTGGTCTTGCCTTGGAAACTAAACAAATTTTCATGGGAAAATGTGTCTCAAGTTTCCCCTCAGATGTGGCTGCAAACATGCTCTGCAAGGTTCAACACTCTCCAGAGTATGCCGCAGATCATGTGCCTGCTCTGCTATCAAATAAACCACACCACAAGGATTATATTTAAAGATTAGTCAACATGGAGGTCCCAGACACTATGCTTAGTAAAGAAGACAAAAATGGATCTTGCATCATGTGCTAAAAATGGCCAAAACTTTACTTTCAGAAAATCAAACAAAGGGAAAACATTAATAAAGTATATTAATTCTGCCATACATATGCACCTGCCAGTAATCACCTCCTCTGTTTTACTTGGATGCAGACCAAGACATCTATCTTTCATCCAGAATATAAGGGTAATGGAATGGAAATTAGAAAAGCTCCATTGATGTAGGTTAGAGCAATTTTTATAATGTGCTCCTTTGCACCTAATATAGGGAGATATAAAATGTCAGAATAATTGTTTAATTGTAAGAGAGGAGTCCAGACTTAATTCCAGACAGGATAATACCTAAATCTTATAGACACATCTGAATGCAGAAAAGAGATTATATCAGTTATGCATATGAGTAATTTAATATGGAACAAAATATGTGAGCAAGCAATTGTGGGGAAGATGAAAAGTCACATTGCATAAAAGTGCCCAGCATTACTTTGTGAATTAGCAATGCTGTGTGTCATTCAACTGTTGGAAAGAATCAAGAATGTCACTGTGACAAATTCTTCATATGGCATTACAGAAGGTTCTGCTGCACTTGAGATTAATTCAGCTGACTTCTACTGAGCATTAGCAATACACCAGAAAGAGGTTTGCAGGGAAGACCCATTCAAAAATTTACATTTAATACAAAATAACTATTCCAGTGCAGAATCCTGCCCATGAATAATACTAAACCTTTGTCACTAAGCCTGGATTTTATGCCAGACAGTTAAAATGTGCAGAATTCATATATTTTAAATTCTGTGTTGGTTTTTTTTTTTTCAATGAGAACTATTCAGTGGTATGAGTAAAACAAATCAAAAACTCCCACTGCTCCGTAGTATGAGAGAAATAAATGCATCTTCTTACTGAGATTATGAAATGTGTACAAGTGGAGGCATATATGAAATATGCTAAATTTTTCTCTTGAAAACTTTCCTACATATAATGTGAAGAATGAAAATCGAAAGAATTGTTGTCGTACTAAACCAGAGAATATTATCAGAATTAAAAATATGCCACCCCAAATTTACAAGCATAGGAAAATCTCAGTTGCATTCTACTGTTGACAAAGATGGAGGGGAATTATTAAGGGTCTTTTAATTCTTTTTTTTTCCAACCATTTCTACTCTAAGTGTTTTCGACCATGAGCTAAAATGGAAGCTCAGAGAAGTCCAGTAAAAATATTATTAATAAAATTCAATTCCTTTGTGGAAAAGATCTATCTGAAATTGAGTGAGCCACATACTAAAAGAGCAAACCTTGACCCAGGATATTTAAATAACTGCATAAGTATTCTGGGAAGCAAGATATTGGAAACATCAGCTGTCAACATTAAGGCATGACTTTTGGCATCATAGTACATCATTATCCATTGCCTCTGAGACAGTCCAGAAATGGAAGTTAATGATATTGCATTAAAAGAAACTGACAAAGATGTATATAACAGTGTAAAATACTTTGCAGTGAATGCACTCTTTTACAGTTGTTCACCTGGATTTGTCCATGGTAAATATAAAGATCAAGGAGTAGTTTAAACACTTCCACTTACTAGGAGTGTTTTTTGCCATATATAGTCTCACTGCTTATCAAATATATATAGAAGTGGTAGATTCTAGCTGAGGTGGAATTTGTCTGGAGTGATTACCAGTGCATCTATTCCCTAAAGCAAGTCAATCAATTTTTTTAAATGTGAGTGAGTTTTTATATCAAATTTATTTGTTATCTGTTTAGGCACAAGGGCATAAGAATGTTTTTGGGTTTATTTGTCCTGTTATCCAACTAATGCCTTTATTCACTTGCAAATGTCAGTCATAACCAATCCTTTCACTGATGAGACTAATCAAGGATACAGTTGCTAATGATCTTGCTGATCTGTGCTGTCTGGTTACATTATAGCTCAAAATGTAGTTTCACTTTTAGAGTTTGTATTACAGATAAATCACGTGACAGAGCAGCAGCTGTCATTTTGAACTATAGTTTTGCGAGAGGTCTTTATCTAGCATTTATTAAATAGGCATAATAATTACAGTAACAAATTTGCCAGTAAAGTCAGGCAAATTGCTGAGTCTACAAAAATAGAAACTGGGGGGTATGGTATGGTGTTATTAATTAGAGTGTCTTTCCTTAAACTCTCCAAGGCAGAATGAGATATTTCCTTAATAACCACCTACTTTTCATAAAATTTTTCCTATTATGTCTTTCAGGCTCTATCAGGCCTGTGTCCACTCATAAAATCCTATCTCAGGTAGAACTAATTTCACCATAAACTCTACGAAAAGTACCTATCTCACTGAGCACGATATCTTTTTTGAAATACAGCAGGGTGCTTGAACTAAATTCATTCTAGCAGCTATGGTTTTGTCTACTAATGAAGAGGATTATGACCATATGGTGCATCCAGATTGTATGTGGAAACAGTATTAATTTCAGAAAATCGATGTTATGCTCCTGATCACTGTAACTGTAAGAAAAAATAATATATACATGCATAAATTTGCAGTAGCTGTAGGAAATGGTTTCCCAGTTGATGAGTAACAGATATGATGTGCTTATTTCAGAAAGGTGAAGACACACATTCTTCTTGTCAATCAAAAGCGAAATCAGGGTGTTTCTGGCCACTTGCTAATTCTGAATCACAAATCAAGTAGAATTATGCCTGGTTTCAATATTCTGTGGGAACTATCAAAATTGCTAACTTTTAAAAGTCTCCCTGTTAATTGTTACAAAGACAAACTTGGTAATACTGGGCTGCATTGTACATTGGCAAGAAATTATCCCTTTTTAAAGTTACAACAGGTAGGAAAGGCCCTTACTCTACTGATTCTATGAGGATGAGCACTACTTGGTGGACACACAGGCATATAATGTACATTTCCTCGACAGAGCTACTGTACATACTGAAAAAGAAGACATAGGACCCTTCTTTGTGAAATTTTTGTGCATACAAAAAAACCTCAAAATGTGCCTTTTGACTTTCGTGGATGGGCCTCTTGGATCTGAAAGAAAGTGATGGTGGCAAAGTCATGTGGCTGCTTTCCTGGATACCTGAGCCATTGGTATCAAGCAGACAATTCAGCTGAATACTTGGGGATTCATTAGCATCAAAATGAACTCTTTGTCCCTAAATAGGAGGGTATTTCCTGGCAATGCTGCTAGCAACATTATTCAAGTTGGTACATTCATGTCTGCAGGCTGACTTAATGGGGCCAGACACAGAGACAAAAGCTAGCTAATGTTGGAATTAATTTTCCACTATTTTCCTCCTCATGCTGCCAGACAGAAAGTGCAGAAATTGAGTGGAAAGGAGAGGGGGAGCTTGGAGGGACCATCTGGCTCAGAGTCTTGGCCTCCAAAATTGCTCTACAGAAGATACTTAATGCAAAACCAAAGGCAGGAGGTTTGTTCCATATTTCTACTCAGAATCACACAGAATTGCAGAATATGCTGAGTTGGAAGGGACCCACAAGAATCACCAAGTCCAGCTCCTAGCCCACACAGGACCATCCCCCAAGAGTCACACCCCAGACTCACACCTTGTGCCCAAGAGTATTGTCCGAATGCCTCTTGAACTCTGTCAGGCTTGGTACTGTGACCACTTCCCTGGGGAGCCTGTTCCAGTGCCCAACCACCCTCACTCATAGCAATTTATTTTCTTTTCTCTTCAAGTCCCACCTCAGTCTCTTCCGTACATTTTAACTACAAAAGTATATTTATTTATTTATTTATTTTTTAATCCATTCCTTTTCTATATTTTTCCAGGAGAATTGTATTTCTTTGTTATTTTGTCCTTCTTGGTAAAAATTCGAAGTATTGCACTGCAGACCTACAGCAATTCTACCACCTTCCTAGTGAAAACTTTTCATTCCCATAAATCCTATAAACTAACCACCTCTCTTTCTTTATATTTACACTTCAGAAGTCATACAGTATTTTGCCCAATTTTTCCTATATTTCNCACACACACACACACACAGAGTGTATGTATTTCTCTCATTATTATCTAGGTCCATATCCAGCTCTGAAAAGTCTGTAATATTGTTTTTATATTCCTTTTTAGGGATAATCTTTATAAGAAAATATTTCATCTTATTCTTGTTGCCACTGTACACTTCATTCCATCAGTTACTTAACAGGTATGCAGTACAACTACCTCCCTCATTTTTCTGTTCTGAATGTACAGATACTTTCATTCCAGTTAAACCTTCCTTTTCTTCATTTTCTCACTTTTCCAGCAATGTGGGTCTCTTCCAACTCAGCATATTCTGTGACTCTGACCTCTCTCTCCGTCGTCTGGTTTTACAACCTTCCCAAGAATTTTGGTCTCTTTGCAAAGGTAAGACAAACCTTTCAGTTGTTCCCACCAACTCAGTTCTGAGTTCCCAGACAGATTATGTATGTTCTTGTGTATACCTTAACTTGTAGCTTAATCTTTCATATAAAAGCATGTGATCACAGCATACAGATAGTTTCAAGTGATCATGGTGTTTTACAGGGAGTGGAGGTTATCTGAGACTCTCAGCTTTCCCCAACAGTTGCCTGGTTTATACCCTTTTGGAAAAATAATGTCAAACTTCATGAAGAGGTGAATGTAATGTTTGAATATGCAGTAATCACCAAGAAATATGTTATTGCTCTTTAAACTCTTAAATTCTTTTAATCTGTTTTTCTGCACAGAAATAATCCCCCAGCCTTGCATTCTTGGACTAGCTTTCCCCATCAGATTAAACAGTTTGTTGTCTATGGCAAGAACCTCACTGCCTGCTCTNTCCCATAAATCCTATAAACTAACCCCCTCTCTTTCTTTATATTTACACTTCAGAAGTCATACAGTATTTTGCCCAATTTTTCCTATATTTCAGTTTAAAAAATCAAAATCTTTCACATTTACTCAATAAAGGATTATTTACTATGAGCATTTTTTCTATGATTTTTGCTGCTCATGAAATCCAAATGTAAAATAGCATTGCTGTTTCACTGACTTTTTGTCAAAAAGTTTGCTAAATATAGTATCCCACATGTCTGGGTCCTGTCATCTTCAGTACTTTGTGTGGTTTGGGNACTCAGCATATTCTGTGACTCTGACCTCTCTCTCCGTCGTCTGGTTTTACAACCTTCCCAAGAATTTTGGTCTCTTTGCAAAGGTAAGACAAACCTTTCAGTTGTTCCCACCAACTCAGTTCTGAGTTCCCAGACAGATTATGTATGTTCTTGTGTATACCTTAACTTGTAGCTTAATCTTTCATATAAAAGCATGTGATCACAGCATACAGATAGTTTCAAGTGATCATGGTGTTTTACAGGGAGTGGAGGTTATCTGAGACTCTCAGCTTTCCCCAACAGTTGCCTGGTTTATACCCTTTTGGAAAAATAATGTCAAACTTCATGAAGAGGTGAATGTAATGTTTGAATATGCAGTAATCACCAAGAAATATGTTATTGCTCTTTAAACTCTTAAATTCTTTTAATCTGTTTTTCTGCACAGAAATAATCCCCCAGCCTTGCATTCTTGGACTAGCTTTCCCCATCAGATTAAACAGTTTGTTGTCTATGGCAAGAACCTCACTGCCTGCTCTGATGTGAAGACCCACCAGTGGCCTTTTTCCCTTTTAATTCAGCTTTCTCTTCAGTCCTGAGTTTACCTAATGTGCTCCTGTTCCCCAATAGACAGCACCTTTTTGATTCTCTTTGATAACATTCCTACTTAATTCTCTCGGTAATGAGGCTCTAGTGATGCTCTGGCATTAATAACAGACTCATTTATTTCTCTTTGGTACACTTCTCTTTTGCTCGTTTTATCCTGCACTTCATCCCACCTTTGACTGTCTCCAGAGCATTTTCCTGTTTCTCCTGGACACTGTTTCTGAAGGCTTGTATATTCTCATTATCTGCTTACTGTAGACTAGTTCTTTTCTTCATTCTTCCTTGAAGGCAGAGAGACCTTGCAGAGAGACCCAAACAAATTAGAGGGCCAAGCAATCACCAGCTGTGTGAAGTTTAATGGGGACAACTGCAGGATTCTGCAGCTGGGATGGGGCAACACTGGATGTACATACAGACTGGGGAATGAGATGCTGGAGAGCAGTGCCATGGAAAAGGACCTGGGAGCCTTGGTTGATGCCAAGTTGAATCTGAGTCAACAGTGCCCTGGCAGCCAGGAGGGCCAACCATGTTCTGGGGGGCATCAGGCACAGCATCGCCAGCCAGGTGAGGGAGGGGATTGTCCTGCTTTGCTCTGCACTGGGGCAGCCTCACCTTGGGTATTGTGGGCAGTTTTGGGCAACACAATATAAGAAAGATATTAAGCTTTTGTTCAAAGGCGGGCAATGAGGGTGGTGAAGGGCCTTGATGGGAAGCTGTATGAGGAGTGGTTGAAGTCACTTGGTCTGTTCAGCCTGGAGGAGACTGAGAGGAGACCTCATTGTGGTCTACAGCTTCCTCATGAGGGGAAGCAGAGGGGCAGGCGCTGATCTCTTTGCTGTGGTGACCAGCAACAGGACCTGAGGGAATGGCCTGAAGTTGTGGCGGGGGAGGTTTAGGTTGAATATTCTTCACCCAGAGTGTGATAGAGAACAGGCTCCCCAGGGAACACTTCCCCAGGGAAGGGGTCACAGCACCAAGCCCGACAGAGTTCAAGAAGCGTTAGAATGATCCTCTCAGGCACATGATGTGACTCTTGGGGAGGGTCCTGTGCACGGCTAAGAGTTGGATTCGATGATCCTTGTGGGTCCTTTCCAACTCAGCATATTCTGTGACGCTGTGATTCTGTGATCCTTGTGCGTCTTTTCAACTCAGGTTATTCTATGATTGTATGATTCTTGCTACCCCATTATATTATGCTGCTGAAATTTATTTCCTTTATAGAATGAAACTGCTCCTCAAAGACACATGATGCCAGTGGTCCCCTTTCATCTATACAGATTTTCCTTTTAGTTCCTTTTGCATACCAGGTATAAGCAAGTCATCTCAGCTTTCTACCACATCTGTAAAATTCTGTTTGAGGTCTACTTTTGTCTTGATTCAAGTGTTCAGGACATGAAACCTTTCCAGAAGCTCTGTCAGGAAGTATCTGGCGTATCAAATCAAATGGCAAATTAAACTGCCACTAAAGAAAATCTTCCCCAACAACAAGATTGGAAACTTTGGATTGGAGACTTTGCCTTAGCTCCCCAAATTTGTGACAACTAGCCATGATTTTTTAGAATTCGCAAAACAACTGAGTATTCCAGATTGAAGAGAAAGCATAAAGCAGATTAACCATTCTTGCACTATGGCACAGTAAGAAAAAACTGAATATGATCTGATGCTCAACTCAGAAGTTTTACTTTATGGAACAATGGCAAATGTTTTTAACCTCTTGTTGAGTTAAAAAAGTATCGTGTGTGGTTCTGAGAATGTCATTATCCCATAGTAGGAGATATTTTTTTAAGGAACAGGAGCAAATAATCAAAAATTAGAGGAATTCTCACACATCAAATGTCTTAAAATACTTAAATATGTACTTCTGTATACAATGATGATGATCCATGAAAGTTCCATAACAGCAGGTGACAAATAAGAAATCTCAGCATAAGCTGAAAACTGTATGCATTTAATAAAAATACATTGCATTTATTTCACTCTGATAGTAATTAATGCTATGGGAAGATTAATACCAAATATTAAAAATAGTAGATTTATATCAATTTAGAGTTTAAGAGAATTTCATCTGTGTAACAGTAGGAAAATTGTTCCTTTAAAATCGATGCTTCAGTTAAATACTGAATATCAGACTTGTCTTTCAAGATGTAATGAGGAAAATCCACTTATCCCTTTGATCAATCATGGATGACTTAGTCTTTTTTTGTTGAAGTCTTTGAAAATCCATCTGTATAACTTCCATTATGCTGATAATACCTTCCAGACTTTAAACAGACTGTGGAAAAAAAAAAAAAAAAGACTTCTTTCAGTCCTCAATACCATCAAATGCACTGTGCTGTTTAGTAATAGTTTAAGAAAATTAATTGGGAGGACTTATGAATCACAGTCAAATAACATAGCAATAATATATTTTTAAATTATAATAGCACGTTAAATATTTTTCATCTTGCAATTTTCATAAGATTGTTTTAGAGTAATAGAGTAAGATCTCTTCTCTGGTAAGAAGATTAGAGCTTTGAATATTCTTACTGCAGTGATAAAAGGATAGTTAAGATGACAATACAGTTGGCTTTGCAGGTCTTCAGTTTATTTTTTTTTCCTTTTAGCCCATGAAACAGGGAATTTGATATCAAATTTTGACCACTCTTTAACCTAAGATAGTCTGACTTTTTTTTCTAAATAAAAATCCCCAATCTTTATCAAATAGTTGGAATTTTTAGGACAGTTGAAAATAAAAGTGAATTTCAAAAAGAAGTTAGGCAACAAAACTCATCACAAATAAGTGAATATGACCTATCCAGTGTTATTTTTCAAGCGTAAGAAATTGCAAAACATGGACTTTACTGCCTGTGTCTGTCTGCAGCCCTGACAGACCTGAATAACTTCTGTGAAAAACTGCCTGGGCTGTGCTGTTAGCGATATTGAAAGTTAAGGATATATCGATGTGCTAGCTAATTAAATTAAAGCTAACTCAGATACATATGAAATGATACCAAGAGTCCTCAAATGACAGTGTTGATATGTCCTAGATGAAGAGATGAAACAAATGGGATTAACTCAGTATTACGTGAGTGCAATGATATTTGGATGTTCAAGCTCTGTTGGAGGAAACTAGTATGGTGACCTGGCAAAACCAAAACTGCATAAAAATAGCACATCTGGAAAACACCCCGACAGACAATGTGCATTAAAAATAATAAGTTGACTACAAGGTGACTGTGAAAAGTGTAAGACCCAAAGACCACAGCCTTCAAATCAGCCTTCAAAGATGCAAAAGAAACTACCCGAAGAGGAAAAATATTTCCTTAATGACAAATTGGGGCAACACTAGGAACTCATGACTGCCTTAAAATCACTCCTTTCCTTCTTTCCACAGGGAATCTGTCAGTGCAGGAACTAAATGGAAACTTTAGTAAAAACCTTGAGGTATGGCCCCTGGAAAAGACAGTATCAGTGCTAGCAGATGTGAGTGAATTATCCACCACTAAACAGGGATGAAGGACTTTATCTGCTTATTATGGGCAAGTACTGATAAATGATTATGTAATTAAAATGGAAATTGAGTCTTGAGCTGCACTGGCTGGGATGTGATCAGGCATGCTGAGGTGGTGCAAGTCCTCACGCTCCGGTGACAAGCACAAGGTTAGACATCTGTTCCCAGCTCCCAGCATCCAAGTGAACCACCTGATTATCCTCCCCTCTATAAATTTCTCTATTACATGCTTTGAGACCTACAGACAGTCAAGGAGCAAAGTGTTACCAGCAACAAGATGTTTCCTAGGTGGCCTTAAAGTCCGATAATTCAGTTACCCTGGTGTAGTGATGGATAGCAACACTAATTCTGGTGAACTCATTGCAGATTTATCTCAGGAGCACAGACAGTCACCATTTGTGTACTAAAACAAAAGAAGATGGAAGTTTGAGAGGAATTTTATGGTAAAATAAAATTCATGTTGAAGTAAGTGTTTGCTATAAAGAATAGCAATAATGTTGTTATAATAGTGACAGGCTAAGCATATAAACCAAACTAGGTTTACAGAGAGAGGTATTAGCTTTTACTGGACCAGTGAGGTCATTAGGAAAAAAAAAAAAAACAGAGAACCTTTCAAGCCCTTCCTCACTTTGGAGTATGGTAATTGGCATGCAAACTGAACCATTGCAAAAATAATTAAACCAGCTATGTTTGAGAATTCATCTAATCAATCGTTAACAAGAGGTACAAAAAAATACGTAGTCTTCATGGATAGGAAGAAGGGAAGCTGTAGAAATCTTTTATCACTACTTAGAAGCTGCTCACCCACTCCAGAAATCCTCAATAACTAAATGATTTAAACTCCAAATCCAGCCCAGCTGAAAGCCTAGTTTGCAAAGCCTAATAAATAATACTAGAAATGTTTCTACATATTTTTATAAAGTTTTCACACATATGAATTACTCAGACAGTTTCTGTCATATGAAAAATATCAACAGTTTATTGCTTTACCCAGCTCTCAGTCAACCATTACCTTTTATATCACTCAGCTGGACAAAAGAAAGTGAATACTGAGAAGCAATAGGCTTTCATGAGTTTGGCAGCAGAATGCTAGAATCTTAAAACAGAGCTAGCAGGGATGCTAAAAAGTAGGATGTGGAACACGAACTGGGGAAGAGGCATGTAGTTGTGAAATCTCTTTATGGATGGAATAAAATGGGACAGTGGGGAGAAATAAAGAAACTAGAAATGTGGATTCAGAGAATATCTGCCCTGAGTAATGGACTACCATGCCGAGAGCTACCACAGATCAGAGCAGTTGGATCTGGGCCGCATGCAGAATCACTTGGTTCTGACAATGGCTGCATGGTTCCCAGGCTAATAAGCTAAACCTTGCCAGTTAGCTCATCACTGCCCATTCCTGAGTTGCTATGGTGTCCACTATCCAAAATGTCACAGTACAGATTTCCAGTGTAGGCATCCTTGAAAGATATTTATCTAGAAATTAATATTATAGAGTTAAGGGGGATTGCTTTGGAAATACAGACTGCTCAGAAGTACAGTCTTTATCCTGTATCCCTTAGGATCTCTACAGGAAAATATAGCTAACTTTATCCTCCTCCCCTTCAACGCCCTTCCTTCTTTCTTCACCTCATGACCAAAATGTCTATTGCAAACCTTGTACTGAGGAACTTTATGGATTCTGATGATTTTAGTGCTTGCTACTTCAGCCATAAAAAAAAAGAGCTGTCCCTTTGCAGGGAGGAGGGCAAAATACTCCTGAGCTAGGGCTGAAACTGAATAAGGTAGAGATGCATCACTGGAAACAGCTGAGAATTATTTTTGGTTTGAAAACTTTTTGCTGCAGGGGATGCAGTCAATGGAATTTGCATAGCTAATAAGACCAAACGACTGGCTTTTCATTTCTGGCATCCTGTAGTTCAAAGTTCATTCTGGTAGCACTTGCAGATATGTTTAAGGGGTTTAATTCCCAGTAGACATCTACATATTTCACAAAGCCACCCTTCATTTTTGAGCTTACCTGGGAAAGTCAGCAGTTTGCAGTGATGACTAGTAGCAGGAATGCTGTGCATCAGATCCTCTATAAAACCTGTGAAAAGAAAAGTTTATAGTCACTATTGTGTGCTAAGTCTGGATCTTGGCACCACTGGATGAAGCATATTAACAATAACAGTGAGGTGGTTATGTAAGAATTTATTGGGATATTTGTCTGCAATATCACACAGCTAAAAAAACTAGTCAGCCCCAGTGAAGTCATTGCTGCTGAACATGAGCCTTACTGCATGGTTCATGCATCTGATCAACTTGCATATCCATATCTCATTTAATGATATGCAATCACTGCCCTTTGTCAGATGGATTTGGATATGTCTGAAGAAAGAAAATTATGCTTTCCTGACTTTTGCTGTGTTTCTCAGACCTGCTGTGGCATTTCACTACACTATAGAAGAACATGGCAGAATTTCTTATTTTATGATCTCTTTCTCAACAAGCAGAGTGAGATCAAAGCAACACAGGAAGAATCTAAGAGAGGTTCATAGTGAGGTGCTCTGTGTCTGTGTTTCATAAGGTGTGGAGTGGCTTAGCACTTACATGGTAGAGACTCAATTTTCTCTCTTGACCTGGTTAAGAACTTTTAATGATCGAAGTGAAGGAACAAAAGTGATGCCACATTGTGAATTTTCAGCAATATGGAAATAAATAATAAAAATCCACTCAAATGCACAGGTGTGCTGGGAGGAAAAGTGTTGACTGACTTCTGATCATTTGCTTATTTTACTCTGCATGTTAAAAGTATTTTCTTGATCTATTCTGATTAAACTACAGACAGATTTGTTTGATCCTTTTTTCTATCATTTCCAGTGTCAGTGTAGCCCAATGTTACAATTATCCTAAATCTCATCAATTGGTAGGGTGACTTCTGAGCTAACAAAACTCAGTGAAATGTGAAATTTAAGTCTTTATGTTAGACTGAAGTTGTCCTAAATTCAGGGAAGTAGCAACTGCTTAAAGAAGACTGATTTTAATTTTTTTTTTACTTAACTAATGTTTGCCACAAGAACAATCTTGGTACAGGCTCAAAATATGTCAGCATTAGTGTCAGGCACATCCATGGGAAACTGAAACCAGCATAATATTATGAAGTGCTAAACTGGCAGAAGAAATTTTGTAGCCTCTTTTTAGAACACTTTCATATTTCTTGACTCAAAAATGAGTTGTGGAAAATGAAAAACTAGTAGCAAATGCTTGCCAAACATTGCACTGCGATGTAAATGTCTTGTTGTACTGGTGAGTCACATAGAGTAACAACAGCATGATGCAAAATTTTTCTAACGAAATGCTTCTAAGAAGACTTTGACACTTTTGTATGCTTTTCATCTTGCAGAAGCCACAAATAATTGTGCCTACAAATTATTTTTTCATGCATTTTTATTGCTACTGTGTCTGGAAATGTGTAAATACTTTTTAATAACTTTCATTTAATCTTAGCTATTTCACCCATGTTGAATGTGCAAAATGCCATAACTACAAGAAGTGCCTGAGGTAAGCATTGAGACTGTAAGGACTAGGGCTTTTTATTGTGCAAATGACCTGTGAAGAATATAATTCCTACCAGGAGGTGTATAGATGAGCTCCAGATTACTTTTTCAATAATAGATACCAAATAAATACTGCAAAACAAATAAATGGAAAATCCTTTACTTACTCTGCACTCATACAATATGTGTCTCAGTGCAAAGGTTTCCTAAAACAAACTAAAGAAGCAGAGCTGAGGGGAAGAGAGGAAAACAAACACCTTTCCTTAGACCATAAATACAGTGTGTTTATACATTACTGGCCAATCTTTAGCTGGCTCTTTGTACAGGGCTAGTTCCACAAAACTTACTGCTTCTCCCAAAGGCAGTGCAGGTGTGCTGATGGTGTTCCCTGATCCAACAGGGAACAGGCTAAATTCATCCCAAGAGCTCCTGGTAATCTGGTGCAACTGTGGCAAAACAAAAATCTGGGAAATGAACCCTGTGAGGAGATGCTGGCATTTGCATTGTGCCTGGAATCTCTTTACTGCTATCACTGTTGAGGTATTATAAAAGGCTTTCAGAAATTTCTTACATCTGTCATTCTGAAACAGACTCACAGCCATAGTTTAGCCATCAGCCACTTCCCAGGCACCACCACCGTTTCCTCTGCTGCTGTCTCCAGTCCTTCCAGTGACCCATGTGGGTAAGTTTACTTCTCTGTTTTCTCCAATGTTATTTCTAATGACACCCCCAATCTCCTTTCCCAGCCCAGGAACATGTGAGGTTTTCCAGTGGCACTACATGTCAAATCTTTTGGTCAGCACCATCACTGCTGACAAACTTTTAATCAGAATTTTTGGTGAGAGAACAGAGATATTTCACTGACCTTCCAACTATGCCAGGTTGTGGCTGGCTGTAGGTGCCAAGCACTGTTCAAGAACCTGTGCCTTGGGAATATGATCACTTAGGGAAGGCAATGCAACTCCAAGGGAAAGAAGAAATACCTGGAGTCAGTAGAGTTTGGTTGCAGACTTCAGGAGACACAGCCACAACCTAGAAGGAAAGCACCTGCACAGGAGTCATAGTGCTGCTTCCCAGAAATGCCACTGTGTCAAAGTAAAAGTGAGCAGATGCAGGTCACTGTCTGAGGAAAAAGACTGAGCTTTTTGCTTTTAAAGTTCTTACAAAATCCGAATTCTTCAGACACCTCCATGCATACCTTCATGCACTCTGACAAATACAATCCTTCAGTAACTAGAGTTGTAATATCTTTTGAATGTGCTTTTATACTTTAAACCAGGACAATGAGAAGAACTGGATATTTTAGTCCCTGCTTAATTTAGCTTCACATTCTTGTTACTTCTTTGATACTGGTTATACTTTTTCCAAGTTGTTTTATCTTTCATCTTCTCATCCACTATAAAATTACAGTCAAAATAGCTGAAATCACTCAAATGATTCTGAGCTGACAAAGAAATCATTTAAAAAGAGGGGGGAAATCTTAGCTGCTGTATCTTTCCATGTATCTATCATTTCAGTGCATAAAAACATAATGCAAAATATGACTTTTCACCTGATTTATCTTTTTTACTATTTTGGTGTTGGTCTGACACCCCTGTATATGTAACCTTTTTATTTGGCTACCTTGGTATTTGTAATCAGAAAAGTTCTACAGCACCTTTGAATTGTTTTTCAGTTTTGTCCTTGTGTGATGTCAGTTCTTGTTGTTAAACCAGATTTACACAGAGACTCTGACAGCAGCAGCTTATAGTCTGTCAAGTCTGTCTGAAATGTCCTTCAGTTGCCTTTGTAAATTTAACGCATCTGTATAAAGTCCCTTGTTGTGTTAAATGTATGTTCTGGTTTAGAGCAAGTCCTCCATATGCTCCCAGCAAATTTCAAGGCACTTCTGGTAGCTGTATGCAAATGCAGACATAGATTCAAGGCTCTCTGATCCATCCTTTTGTGCCTTTTTGTTGCTGCAGTAATTGCTTTACATTTCTCATTTTTTGTGTTATATTGATGATATTGTTAACATGGAAAAAGGTTGTAACTTTCCTGGTTTCTGCTTTTCAGGCTCTTTTTATGGTATAATCACCAACTGGTCCTTTCATGTTTGTTTGTTTGATTGAAGATTATTCTATACTGAGTTTTTAGTTTTATAGCTGAATATCTGCTTTTCTGGGAAACTTGAGCCAGTGATTTAAAAAAGCAGATAAGACAGTGGTTCAAAAATGTCTCTCTGTGGCAATTAATTGCTTCCATATCCTATTCTCCTATTTCAAACATTTGAAGAAACGACAGAAGGGAATTATCCAGACTTTGACTTTTTTTGAAAGAAATGTACGCTGTTTTCCATAAAGGTAAGAAGGTTTGACTTACTGCCCACCATCCATTAAACAGAATGACTCCCAGCAATGTACCTTGCTCTCTGATGGGTTGTTCACACTCCTAATATCTGAATTCAAGGCACATTGCTTAATAAGGAACTGCCACCAGGAAGTTTTATAAATAAAATAAACACAAATATGCAGGACAAAGTCCATCTTTTTGTCTTCAAGATTCACCTCTTGAAGCTGGAGTTAGACATAAACCCCACCTTTTTTAAATAAAATGCATCTGGGTGAAGTAAAGTGACCTTTTCTTCTTTTACTCTTCTGCTGAGGAGTTAAGAATATTCCTCTTGCATGTACCAGGGACTGATTACACACCTCTGATTTTGGAAAGTGCAGCTGACAAGCAGAGACTTCCAGTTTCCAAGAGAGTGCCCCACTGTCAAGCAAAAGAAGTCTTTGCATGGGTCTTCCATTTTTTTTCTATTGAAACTGTTCCAGTTGCTGTAATACTTTCACAGTAGTCTGGATTCTCCTCTGTAGGGGTTCCAGGCTGTAATCCCAGCCTCACCTGTGTTTTAAGACCCTGCTCCCTAAACGCCTACAGGATTTACACCTGGTTACACATGGAAATGACAGGAATAAATAGCTTTTGAATTCCAGCAGGTTTGACAACGTTTAAACGTGACTTGTGGGAAACAGTGACAAAACCCACCTCTTTTTAATATCTCAGAGGAGGTACAAGAGTCTCCATCATTCACTGTCCTCACACATAGACAAGCTACTTTATGGTGAGCCAGGCACTCTGTTTCCCCATGCTCTCCAGTCAGGACACTCAGGGCCCCCTCACTGGCAAGTGCTTAAGGCTGTGCAGCTCTCTGTTAGAAGGATGTCAAACACTGAGTTTCTGATGTCTCCAGAGAAAGGCAGCAGCTGAACGGGGTACTTCTAAGTTTTGTGTTTGCAGGAGGATGTATTAGGTCTCATACATAAGCAAACTGTCTAGATCCATTTTTTGGATTTATTCTGATCCACTTTTGTATCCATTCCGAGCTTTTCACCTCTTTTTCATTGTTAAGTATTCAAGTAATAAACACATATCCTGATTCTTAGTAGGTAATATTAAGCATGTATGTGTGGTATTTCTCACCAATCACTGATGGCAGCAAAAAGCAATCATGCAAGGAGCCAACACTGAAAAATATCAATAAGAGAACCTATCATGCTTACACCACAATTGAGTCCTTATGTTTGCTTATGTCCTGGAATCCCCAGAGCAAATTATGATGCCAAATGAGCCCACCCAGTTTGGGCAGCATTTGGTGAGTCATTTTGCCCTCAGAAAAATCCACCAGCCTCTTCTTATTTCTAGGTTTTCAGGATGGCTAAGATTTTCATTCAGAGCCTGAAATAAAAGCATAATGTTTTGATATCAAAATCATTACAAATCTTTCATTTGCTTTCATAAACGTGAAGAGCAACATTTATTTTCCCCCAAGAAAAGTAAAAATGAAACTCAGTATCCTACAAAATTTTTTCAGTAAGAGCAACACCACTTTTTGTAGTCCTAATAGTAAGTGACGAAAAATACCATTATCTATAAATATTAGAGAAACATACACATTAAAATTGGAAAGGACATACCAGATCAGTTGGTTAATCTTGCAAATTAAGTTCTATTTCACAGTGTACAATATAATGTATGCTTTCTAATTCTTATTTAGAACAACCATCCAAATAGTATGCAATCTGCAGAAAACAGAGTTTTCACTGTGGTGATCAGGAGTTACTATGTCATGTGTCTTTGACATGGGCATGTTTGGATTTGAAATGCAAATTCCCCAGCTTTTATATATAAGACATTTAAACCATACAACTCCCAGCAAACTGTGCTCCCCTGTGGATATTGAAGGGTTACAAGCCTATGTAAGTCAAAACACAGTTGATGTAGAAATTACAGTAGCCTAGTAACAAGAGAAATATATTGATGATGGAATGAACCCAGAAATAACTGATGTTAAATTAGCCTGGTAAATGGGCAATTAGCATGGATGTGGTTCGAACAAATATGCCTCAGGTATTACCATACTAATTACTTAGAGGTTTCATTATTCACACCTTCCCTGCCTTTTGTCTTTTTCCTTCAGTTTATAGGCATATGTCACATTGCAGCTATATTTAATTGTAGAAAAGAAAAGGGTACAACAGATTTCATTGATAAACACTGCATGACATCCTCAGCTTGCTCAGCATTGCCCTTCCCTTGGTGCAGTCTATGTGAAGAGCTAATGCTTTTGATCTAGATGGGCAAGAGTTCTGTTTCAGTGGGGCACCAAGAGTAGATATGGCCCTGTTGAAAATTAGCACATTAAATCTGGCAGATTAAGCTACGTCATCCATTCACAGATAACTATTTATTGCAGTAACTATGGTGAAGAAATAAAAGAAAAAAAAAAAAAAAGAAGAAGAAAGATGGTCTGATCTGTCAAGACCATTATACTTCTGAGAAATTCTCTGAAGCTGAGATGGATCATTAATGAGTGGTTTCAAACCACTACAGTAATTTCATCTTTATGGATTTCCATTATTTGAGCAGTGGCAGAAATATATTAATTAATTTTTCAATGATGCATCTAAGTAACCTTTACACACAGCAGACAAATAAAATCAACAGTGAAATCATGGTTTAATTATTTACCTAGCAACAACTTAGAATCAATACAACATCTCTTACTGACTGCAAGAACTTAATCTCCTTTCTGTTTTCTTCCTTTTATGTGGTTATCATGCAATCAGGAGACAAAAGATGATGGGATTTTGCTCACATAATTATGGCTCATCAAAAAAGCCTTCATGAACAATTCATTCATCATATTTGACCCTTTCTCTGTTGGAGAATTATCTGTGAACTGATCATGGCTTTTATTATTTGGTTGATGAAGAGCTATTTCCAAACACATCTGAGCCTGGCTATAGCAAGTGCTTCTTCAAGTGTTTGTTATTCAGAGTTCTCTGGCTGCATGTCAGCTCTCTCATATGGTATAATTTTTTTTTACTGTTTGATTAAATAGACATCTTTTGCAAAGTGGAGACATACCAAAGAAAATAATAGAGTCCTGAAACTTTCCCAGGGAGAAAAGTGAATATACTATGGAGACTTACCAGGAAATTTTAAGGCCTGAAGTCACAAAGTGTAGGTATAATGTGAAATAAGGATAACAATTTACTGCTGTGCTTCACCATTTTATATCTGTCTCAGTATATCTCATTGTTGAAACACTGTCCAGCCTTCCAAAATTTCAGGACTATTCAGAAATTGTTCAATATTAAACATTGAGGCTGTTATATGTAACATAGTTCTTAATAGCTTTCAGTAAATGTCAGAAGGAAACACTCATCTTCTCTAGAAAAAAATTAATGCTCAGAGAAAATACTGTAAATGGTGTAACACAGCCTAAATACCGTTACAAGTGGTTTTCATGCAACTCTTAGAGTGCAAATCTACTTATGCTACTCCTAAAGGTTTCCCTCCTTCTACCATTCTTAGGTCTGTTGCAGATTTCAGGTAAATAGAAAATGTCATACTTTATTATTTCATATATATGCACATATTAAATTCTTTCCTCCAGTTTCTCCAAGACAATTTTTCAATCATTACAGAATGGTGATATTTAGTGCTGTGGTCTACCAGGGATTTTGACACTTTCCAAGAAAAGCATAGTGCTCTCCCTCCTCTCTCCCCAGACCCGTAAACCCATTACTTTCTTAAAGTAAGGAATATTTTCTGACTTGTTCAATAAAATAAGTAACACTGAACTAAAATACATTACAAGAGGACTTAATAATAAAAAAGCTGGAATTATACTCTCATCCCTTGCCAAAGTACCGTAAATTTTGTGAAAGTGTTCTTATGTATTGTGCATTCTTGTGCATTATGTGTTTTGTCTGTCAGTCACCAAGGCTCTAACTTGTAAATTTGCATCATCCTCACCCGTCTGTCAGTGTGCTCTGATTAACTCTGCTCTCAAACAGAAAATATGTGTGGAACCTGAAAAGCTTTTTCCCAAATGTAATCTTCCAACACATTTGCGTAAGCACTTACAAAGTAATGACTATCCTTTACAACAGGCCTTTCAGTGGTTTTATCTCACCACACTCTTATAGAGACAAATAATACTCATGATAAAGTGCATGTCACATCCCATCCCTGCTTCCCCTCTCTGCTGCATCAAACAAAATCAAACTGGTGCCATCTAACATGGACAAGTGACACAGATTGAATGATTCATTTCAAATCAAGGGAAACAAAATAAGAAAGTAAGAAAAGTGCTCTGAGAAAGAAAACACATTGTGTATTTTACCCTATAATAAACTGTGTCTCCCCAGTCTCGACTTTTTGTGAAGAAACCCTCTGTCCTCTGAGTGCAGAGTCCAGTCCAGGTCAGTTCCTCAGGCCAGACTGGAGTTTCTGGTGGGAACTTTTCTGGACTAAGACAATGATATAGTCTCATTCATTTTCCCTTGTCTGAGGATGTGACATGTAATGCCTTTTGTTGGTCAGAATATCTCAAAAGACATCTCTCTTCTCCCCTGCAGCTAAATTGAATTAAAGATATAAAAATTTCATATTTTTGAGGTTTCCTTTCTTCCTCCTTTAACTGAAATCAGCCTTGAAGTTTGATAGTTACAGAGGAGGTGACAGCAAACACAATTGGGCTCACAGATATCCTCTCCTTAGAAAATCAGGTGAGGAGAAATATGTGGGTTCTGTAGGGAAACGAGATAAACCACATCTCTTAGATGGGCAACAGCTCAGGTAGCTATAGGGAGGCTATCATGGAGTGGTAGAGCAGTGAGAAGAATGGGGGGAAGTGTTATTTGTTAACAAGCCAAACTGTGTGGGCTGAGCACTAGAGCAGTGATCTTTCTTCCTGTTCTCCTATGCCTCCCACACCCCTTCTTACTCCCTTAGAGAGCACTCTACATATCCTACACATTCCCCTTTGCTATCTCCAGATATTTTCCCCATCTCTTGAGTAAGTCTGCTGCAGCCCACCAGCTGGGGATGTGTGTGTGCTGTGGTGCCCCAGACAATCCTGCATGCAGGGTCAGGGCGGATGAGCTGGGCAGCCTGGAAAAGCAGTGAGTGCTCCCTGTACTTCCCTCAGTGAGAGCAGCAGTAGGAGTCTCTCCTCCAAGCAGCCCCTCACCTTGAGCAGCTTTGTAGGTAACTATTATGTCTGAGACACCTATCTCCCTCTGTGAAACGGAATGATGGATTTCAAAGAAAGGTTGTGGTCACATGCACCAGAGGAATATGCACATGTTCCTTTAGGAAATCAGACTAAAAAGAATGCCAGTCTCAGAAACTCACCTTTAACATAAGAGACATATTTACTAAACCCAGGAGATGTGGCAGCCTACAGTTCTGGAAAAAACATTGTTATAACTATTGTATGAGCAGAAGATTTGTTTTAACGTATATTTGTGATATTTTTTACCGAGTGTAAACACACACACACACACACACACACACAGTCCAGCAGCTTGCATTTGGGTATTTAAAAAAATACAAAACTCTACTGGTAGGCATGCATATAATTACAGGTATTCAGAGGTTTCTGGGAGGGGTGTCTCCTATCTGCTGACCTCTTACTTTCTCTTATTATACATCCCTCATGGATTGGAAAACAAAGATAGCAGATTACAGCTCCCAAACATCACTTCAGAGAGGACAAAAACCTAAGTCATGATCTCAAGGAGACTGAGTTGCTATATGCTCTTTTTATCTGGAACATTTTTTAATATTATTAAGCTTATTTTCCCATCAATACTGCACTGTTGCCTTATCTCTTCCCCACACAGTTGTCAGTGCAGACTGAGTAATTCATTTCAAATGCCAGTGCAAAGAACATGAGCCTAATTTGTGTTTGTGGATGGTAAAGGTCATACAAATTTAATATTCTCTTTTTGGCAGTTCTAAATACAAGGTCAGGAAAATACAGCACATGGGCACAAGTGTAGGAAAGAGGCAGAAGTTTGGAAGGAAATTAACGTTTAATAACTTATATAACCTGTTCAGATACCCAGATCAGGATGATGACATAAGACAAATAAGCAAACTAATTGCTTACCATAAGACATGCTCTATATTAACTCAAAACTCAAGTCTGGCTGTTTACTGTCTACTTAAACAGTAGATTTATTTTGATGCCTTGGTCTATGATTTAATCAGACCTTGCAGTGCAGGTCATTGAGGAGAGGCAGGTGGAGGATGAGTAAAGGGATGTGAATTTTGCCGTGTGTTCAAAGAAGAAACAGAAATCAAGGAGCACAACTCCCACCAGTACCCTAAGGATTTAAAAAAAAAAAAAGAAATTGAGCAAAATTAAGTGCTTTCATACAGTAGGCCCTTAATCCCAGGCCCCTCAGAGCTTCTTCATAGGGTCTGAAGCTCTCTGCCTCCCCATGTTCTCAGGCACCAGCAAGAGGGAGCGTTTGCCTCCCTTTGTCCCCTCTGCCTTCATGCTGGTCCATGCAGCTGACCACTGACACTTCCTACTGCCACACAGCACTGACATGGCTCCAGTCTGTCACTCAGACACTATTTTGCTTTGATTCACCTTTGGGGATGATTCCTTGTGGGAAAAACTGGCTGTCTCTTCTTATCAAAATCAGTACAAGGGCAGCACTAGGTGCTGAGGAATAGCCCAGCCAAATGTGCAGCAAAACCCTCCATTTACTCCGGGGAGCCCTTGATGAGGATGGCCAGATTTGGTCCTCTATGCTGTGTACATTGCTGTGTTGAAAATACATGTTGTTATAGGATTTTGGAGAAGCTTTAATGAATTTCCATTGGTAAGCAAAAATCGATTTTTTCCCTTCAGTGACTGTCTCTCCAATCTGTGATGGTCTGAACAGTTTCCTCTGGTGAGCAAACTTTCTTCAAAGAAAGGTTTCTAGGAGTGCTAATCAAGTAAGAAGAGATTAGTTAGGGTCAACTGAGAAATCCCCAGGAAAAATATAAATACTCTTTTCTGGATCCACACAAGCTCCTTGTCTCTTCCTGACTGAATTGCTGTCGTACTCCCAAATAAAGCGCTTGAATCAGTAGTTGGCAGCTGGCCAGCATGTCTTTCATCCTATCCTAAAGGTGAAAGGCAGGGAATTTGTGAGCTTTTCAGAGCAAGCCAGTGATGAGTTTGCTCAGCAGAGATTGAATTTCTGGTGAACAGCTTGCCACAGCTTTTGTCTGCCAATGCTATCATTTCGTCTATCCATCCTTTGTCCCTCCTGATTTCCTCTCACACTAATACAGAATGACGGGCTTGCCATTGTAGGCTAAACTTCAGCTTCATTACTATGTATTAGATCTATTTTCACCCCAATTTAACATTAATAGAGTAATTTGCAGAGTTCTTAACTGAACCACAAATCTCTTAAATGACTATTTTACTTCCCATGTATGGATTCAGCTTAATATTTAACATTTTTTCTAATTTAGTGTTTATGCAAATGTCACACTGCTCCTCCTCTTCACTCCCTACTTGGATCTTGGCTTAGAGGGCATCATAGTCATAGCTTTGCTGCTGTCTGCTCCCATTAGAGTGATCTGAGGAATCAGCTGTGACCGCAGTTTAATGCTGTTGGACCAGGCACAGCCTGTGACAATGCACTGCTAAGCAATAATCCTTCAGAGTAATTTCTTTAGTGTCTGCAGACTAACAGTCTGATGGCTTCTTTTGCATCCTGGCTCTGAAGACATTGCCCTTTCCTTCAAGAATGCCACACTTTCTATCCCTAATTTGTGACTTCACTTACAAGAAACAATGTGAACTTGAAGACCCCCTGGCCAGGTGCTTTTAACCTATACCCACAAGCAGACTGAAAGCACTTGCAATGCATTTAGGAACAGCCCATTTTAGAAATCTGCTAGTTGTGGCAGACAACACATTCATACTTACGTATGCTGGATTTTCTTGTCCTTAGGATCAAAAGTTAAGAGTTGAGGAACACTTCATCTATGTCCCTTCAGAGCTTTCTGGGTCTTGGTCTATGGCTTTTAACACAGGCTTCATAATATGGCTGGTAAGTCAGTCCTTGAACAGGGACTCTGAGAAGTCTAACCATACACAAATGTCCAATAGTCTTAATTTAACAGTGTGTCTCCCTTGATTTATTTGCAACCACACAGTTTTATTGGAAAAAAATTAAAAATAGTTATTTCTGTTCTCAACTCTTCAACAGCTGAAATGCTGCTAAGGCTGAAATATTTCAACAGAAGGGTAGGGTGGGGCGGTATGTTTGGACTTCATTTTGTTCAAGTTTTTGCCAGTGAAGATGTGTCCTTTTTCTAACAATGTTAGCGATGTGATTTAATGGTAACATTTCACTGTCTTTGGCTCTCATCAAAACTGGAGACCCCTTGTTTTTGTCAAGAGATAAATTACAATTGAACCCCTGCGCTTTACCTCTCAGTGTTTAGGCAAGCCATGAAGGATTGCCTTGCCAGAAGCCACAGTAAAGGTTTACAGGGCCAGACAGTCCTATACGCCTGGCTTTCATTCAAGTGCCCCATCCATGACAGGATGACATAAGATTTCACTCAAAACATCTGTTAATGGCAACAGACATTACTTTGCCAAGAAGGCTAAAATGTCTGAGAGCTTTCGTACTCTTTTAAGAAATAACTTGGCATACTATTTTAAAAATATAATAGATAAGGGAGAGCTGCCACAGTCAACATCTTTTTATGGCAGTTTAGGGGCTTTTGGGGGTGAATGGTCCACTTCATTTTTGCTTTTCTGAGTGGAAGTGCCTTAGGATTAAATATCTGCTGTCAGTCATTTTGTGAAATAGCATTTCATATGACAGAGAAGGGGTTTTAAAAAAAGCCAAGAAAAGGGACATGAAGGGAACAAAACTCTGTTAGAAGATAAAATAGCTTCAGAAAAATTAAAGTTCATATATTTGTAGCTGGAATCTACTCTCACAGTGCCTGGTGCTGATGAACTTTGATATCACAAAACACAACACCCTTCCTTGAGACTATTTTTAAAAACATCACCCATCACAAATTGCTAAAGGTGGGAATAGTGTTCTTGGAGTGCACTGTAGTAATAAGGCCCGCTGCTGTCATTAAGGGTTTGTATATCTGTTTGCTATAGTATTCCTCTCTGAAGCCTTTCCTGCAGAAAAGGCAGAAAAGAGGAACCGATAAAATGGTTCCAGAGCCCTTAGACAGACATATATATCTGTTTCTCCTTTCAGTCAGTATTTCTCCTGTTCAGTTTACTGAATCTTGTTCTTCAGAAAATGAAGCACTATTCATTTAATCTTTTATATCACAAACACAAGGAACCATATTCATATTCTCTTGTACTGGCGGAACAAAGAACTGTTTTCATATTCTTCAAACAAAGGAGTATCTTCTTTTTATGCATTTCAAATGCAGAGTGATGCTGTACCTGTGAGCTTCAGCCACAATGGAAAAAAATGGGTTCATGCAGGCACAGGAACCAGCTTCAAGATGACTGGTGTCGTTGAAAGGAAGCAGTTTGTTAGTAGGGAATAGTGTCATAGACTCATGGAACAGCTCAGCTGGTAAAAGACCTTGAGAGGTCACCTGGTTCCAGCCATTCAAGGTAGGTCCAACCTAGGTGAGAATATCACTCTCTGTCAAACCCAGACACTTTCATCACCCAAAACTATTTTATGTTTACATTTACCTACAATGGCCAGTGCTTAGACAGAGCTCAGCGTTTTTTTATATGAAATATAGTATTATGTCTTTAGAATAGGAAAGAAGAAAGGTCCTGGCACTTTCCAAGCACTCAACACTGCAAGCAAAATTGGAATACTGAAGAATGGAAGAGAAGATAACCTTCATTAGAGGCAGTAATTTTATTAATTTGGAAGTTGAGTCATATTAGAGTCTGCCACTCTCACAGAAGCTTGAATTCTGTTAAAACCTGCTGATTAGAAGAGGAATTCTCCTAACTAAAAAGCTACAAATGAGAGAAACCTGAGATGCTATTTTTGCCAACTTGACATACTCTCAAAATAGCAGCACTAACTACGTACAATCTTTTATGAAATGAGTTCAGTAAAAACACAAGGGGAGTATCTGCAGTACTCCAGCTAGTGGTTAACTCAATGTACAAGGAACATGCTTTCTAAACAGAATTAAACTAAACTGTTCTGTCATTCCTGACCTCAACATAGTTCTCTCTTTTGAGGGAAAATTGAAGTGACTCTTTAAGTATGGAAAGAAATATCTTCTGCACATGGGACTCTGTAGTTGTAGTCAAGAGACCACATATTGATTCCCCAACACATTTGACCTCCGTCTCCAGAAGAAGAGTGGATGAAGCAACTGTGGGGATTGAAGAGTAGGGGAAAGGGCATGAGGAGAAAAATTAGAGTGCCAAATGCAACTTCTAAACTAACAGGGTATATTCCTTCTAATTTTTATGCCTCAGACTTTCCATCCACAAAACACTATTAAAACCACTTTTTGAAGAAAAACCATACAGGGATAAAGGAGGAGTGGTCTAGAGCAATTTTTCAGAAGCCAGTAAAAGTGCTTTTCTTGATATGTTTGAGACAGGTGTACTTTATGTGGTGGAACCGAGTTCTTTTTTTTCAGCTAGCATGCTTCAGGGCACATGATTTCCTTTCCGATCTTTTTTCACAATTCTATGAGCACAATGACAACATACACACTCAAAACCTGAGGTTGGCAGTGCTTCCTGGATAGTCAGGAGTAAAATGACAGATATTTAGAAACATACAATTATTTAGACAGGGAAGAAAACAACCTTTTTTGAACAGCAGCAAAACACCAGGTACCTTCTGTTTTTTAAATCGTATGGTTTTAGTTGAAGATAAAATCAGGCAGACTTATGGAAAAGCAATTGCCAGTGTGAGGGATGGAGGAGAAACATTTATCCCCCTTTTCTGTAAAAGACAGCACATGAGTAAATAACACTGGGAATCTTGTGTGTGCACAGCATGTGAAAGGGACATGGAAGGATGCAAGATGACATGATCACCCAGGCATTCACCTCCTTCAGCAGTCTCCAAGTCCCCTGGGCACTGCTTAAAGTGTGTCATTGTCTCATTGGCTTCAGCAGAAGAACTCCCTTGCTTCAGATGCAATTTTAAGCACTTTTCTTAAATGGAGCTTAATCCTGTGCTGGTGCAGGTTGATGTGTGCTGAGAGGGTGTAGTGAGAGCTGGACAGGAGCAACTTCAGGACTAGGAGGAAAAGAAGTGGTTATGCAGAGAGGGATTGAAGTTGGAAAGAGGAGAGCTAAGGGTATGTAGTGAAAAAGAGGGAAGATTTATTGTTACACTAAATCCCAATGTTCGTTAAAATGCATGTGCACTTTGAATTATGGGGCTACCATTCCATTTTGGAATACTTGTGTCTCTCCTAACTGCTGGAGACTCATTTTTGAGGTTTATGATGTCCCCACAAGCCTTTGATAAAGTTGTATATCTGTAATTCACAATGCTGGTTAAATTGTTATATATAAAAATATATGTATTATAAATTAAAGGCAGGAATAGGTTTTAGGGCCAGTGAGTACACTGAAAAAATATTCAACCCATAATTTATTTAATCTGTTGTCATTAATATTTAAATAAATTATTCAGTGAAGAGTAATTGACCAGGTAGAGAGATGGTCAAAGCTTACCAGAAATATTTGCAGAGTATACTAAGATGTTCAGCAACAGAAAAGGTGAAATTTGTTGAGCTATTTGTTGAGGTACATAAAAGGACATGTTTGCTTCTTCAATATGTTTCAATATAAATAATCTCACGGATCAGTGTTTTTCTCAATATTTCTTCAAATTTCAAACCCTATTTTATTTCCTGAGACCATTTTGAGAGTAGAGCTGAAATCTTTCCTATTGTTTTGCAGGATGCAATAGATTTGGGGAGATGTGTTTACACTTAGCCATTCCTGACAATAGAGTATTGTTACATTTCAATATTACGCTATTCAAACCAGAGCCTTCTTAAGCAAAGAAGGAGGTTGTACCCTCATATACTCTGCTACAAATTATTATTGTAGTGGGTTTTTTTTAAGCTTGGTGACACATATGAGGAAATACATAACATCTTCAGAGAAGGGAAATGTCCCTCATTGGGCACTTCTTTTCGGGGGAAGTCTGACACTGCAAATTACTGCCACAGTAACCCAGGGAATACTCTCAAATAGAAAGGAAATTAAAGCAAAGGCTTTGATCGACCTTTGCATCTCTTTCTTTGTCTAAACCAAAAAACAAACACATTAGAAATCATTATAAATTCTCTGAAATACATGATTTAAGCCCCTTTTGATAGAACAACCTGTAAAACAGAGGAGGAAGCAGTAAAAAAGGTTGCTTTTAGTCCTGGGCAATCTCCAGGAGTTATGCCTGGAGTTGGGAGCTAAAAAAGTCTCAGTTTATTATCTTAGGTCCATTCAGGACTGATAACTAAGGTAAAGTGCTGGAGGAGTCAAAGAAGACTTTGGCCTCGATTAAGGGAATTTAGAATCACATTCCTACTGTTTGGGGCCCAAACCCAGCATGATGGTGAGTATCGATCTGCAAGACTGTCCACTGCAGTAATAAGTGATGCCAGGACCAACATGCAACAATAAATTCAGCCTTTATAATTTTCCTCTGTGTTTGACTGCTCTGTTTTTTAGTAAATTATGTCACTGGAAGGTTTACTTGGGTAAGATATACCTAAGCATTTAATTCTTTATCCTAAAATTGGGAATAAATTCTGTCTTACTCCTTTTTGTAGAACACACATGAACATTAATCAGACTTACCTTATAAAAGGATCAAAAGCAGCAGCTTTCTCATTGCAGACTATAACTCCCTGCTGGCTGATGAAAAAATAGATTTTTGAAGTGAATAAGAGGGAGAGAAGCATATATAAAAAGGTGGTATAACAAAATAAAAGGAGTGACCAGATTTGTTGAGAGGGGAAAGTAAAAGACACAGATCGTGGTTAACATTAAACCTTACTGATGTCTGGAGTTATGAGTCTTTCTGGCAAGTCACTGACACTTAAGAAACAGTGCTGATGACACATTAATCTGTATAATGTCTCTGAATTTTGTATGTGCAGGCAGATCAGTTAGTAGATGTCTGAGTAATAATCAATATTTTGCATTCACAATAGGTTTGTCATGGTAGTGTCTAAGAATCACCCAACTGATATTATAATTACACTCAAATGCAATGTAAATGTGGGGTTGTAGTTTATTTCTTGTATATGTACATATGTGCACATTAATTTGACAGTTGCTGTCGTGGTGGTTTAACCTCAGGCAACAAAGAAATACCATGCAGCCCCTGTCTCATGCTGCTCCCCACCCCATGGGATGGGGAGGAGAATCAGAAAAAAAGTAAAATTCATGAGTTCAGATAAAAACACTTTAATAATTGAAATAACACAAAATATAATACTAATTATAAGAACAACAACAATAATAATAATGAAGAAAAGGAGAGAGAGAGAGAGGTTTAAAGTCCAAGGAAAAAAGTGATGCATGGTACAGTTGCTCAACACCTGCTCACTGATGCCCAGCTAGTCTTCAAAAACTGCTCAGCATCTCCCAGCCAACTCCCTCCTGTTTAGAGTCTGGGCATGGTGCTTTGTGGTATGGAATATCCCTTTGACCAATTGAGATCAGCTGTCCCAGCTGTGCTTCATCCTGGCTTCTTGTGCAGCTCCTCACTGGCAGAGCATGGGATATTGAATAGTGAGTAACTTAGGATCAGCACTGCATAGCAACATCAGTGTTATACACACCAGTGTGTGTTATCTACATTATTCTCTTACTGAATACAAACCACAGCACTGTACCAGGTACTAAGAAAACAAACTCTATCCCAGCCAAAACCAAGACAGCTGCCTTAGAGGCAGATGATATTCTGTCTCCAAATGGTGCAGAATTAACTAACTAGTTGACCACATTAATTGACACCACCTGAAGAACTGAGTGTTGGAAGCTCTGTTTGCATTTGGTTTATTTTCTGTGTTCAAAACTAGGATAATTTATTTTTACTTATTTATTTCATTTATTTTACAGTGCATCACAATAATTCTCCAGAATGATAATTCCCTAGATATAATAATGTAATATTTAATTATTGTCTTCTCACAGAAGATAAAACTGTTTCTAGTGCTTAAGCCAGACTCTCACAGGTTATAGAATATAAAAAGCAAGAATTAAACCCACAAGATATATTAGAAGAATTACACTGGTGCATTGGTATGGCCTAAATTATTAAGGGCAGACCCAGTGTGTTAGATTTATGCAGCTGAGAAAACTTGGCAAAAGCATGTATTGAAATATTCAATACTTTACAAAATGTAAATTAAAAATGAAAACTAACTCATGGAAAATATTACTTTGAATGTTAATTGTAGCATAAGAATAAAAAGGAACTTGAGGATGTTGGTATCTTTGTCCTGTGCAGAATTTTCTTGCTTGGACCAGCCAATAATATCAGTGGAAATCCTTCAGCTAAATTGTTATGAACTCTGCTTCAAAAGAATGTCAGGAAGACTGTCACTGCAAGATACATAAGCATCAACCTGTGGAATACTTTGAATGCCACATAATCACTGGTATTCAAAACACATGCTGAGGACCCGGTTAAAATACTCATAATCTTTCTCATTGCTTTCTACGAGCCTGAATCTTTCCAGGATAAAATAAATGAGAATACTTTGGGAAAAACAAATAGTGCTTTAGTGTTGCCAAAAGTTCAAAATCAACTTGGACTGTTGCCAAAATTTAAAAAATAAAATAAAAATTAAAAAAACCCAAGCTAATAATAATTTTAAAAGGTATATATCTTACAGAATGGCTTTTATTGTAGCTATTTCTCCTCTGTCTGAGCCATCAGCTCTCATGACAAAGTCTTGTGTCCATACCAAGGCACTATGCTGCCCAAATTGCATGACAGTGTTATAATATTTGATTTGACATGTTGGTTGTTCGTTACTGTATTGGAGAACTGGAGATACATAGTAGCTGTCATAGGCTGTAAAATTATTTTACAAGTTATCACCCAACACACAAAGTCCTTACTCAATTATTATTTGGGAAAAATTCTTTTGTTCTTATAAATAAAGATGGATTTGGCCCCAAACCACTTAGTCTACAGAACTGTTATTAGAAAACAATCTCTGCAAATGCAATTATTTTCAGGACAGCACAGCACAGAATGCCCTATTCCCCAAGCAGAGATCAAACCCAATAATTAACAAAAGACCCCAAAGAACACTCCAGAATGATTTGGTGAGTAATCGAAAGTAACAGAAAGCACCATCTATGCCAGTGTATATTATTCCACTTCAAACACAATGGCAAAATGAAATACAAAAGCAAAGACAAGGCAGACAGGGACATATAAGTTGTGTCTTACTGTCAGTCTGTGTAAGAAATCACTGGTAAAAGGCAGAATATGTAAATACATATCTTTTGAAAGCTGAAAGAATGAAAAGGGAAATGGCATGGCATTCCATGGGCTGTTTCTGTCAGCATACAATTTTCATAAAGACATGTTTTATATAATCTGCTTTTGGGAGAATTTTCTTTTTCAAATTTTGGCTGTGATAGTGCTTCAATCAATTTATATCAAGCCACAGGGATTACGTGAACAATATTTTTCTAATTGGAGATCCATCTATCATAAGTTCTTGTTCTTAAAACCATTTATTTATTGTAGTATTCTCCACTGGGTCCTCCCTACCTGTTCATTAAGGGCCTACCTTAATAAGCCGCCACCATAAAGTTACCCTAAATACTTACTTTAAATATCATACATGGAAAATGGCTGATAACTCAGGTACCACTGTGTGTGAACACTTAAAAAAACAGCCTGTAGCACTGAGACCCAGGGGAAAAAAAAGAAAGAAACAAACAAAAAAAAACCCCAACCAAACACACGGCCCCCCCCCAAAAAAAAAAAAAGAAAGAAACTAAACCAAAGGAAAACAACAAGCCAAAAACACAGTCTTTGGGATTTGGTGTAAATTTCCTCCTCTTTCGTTTGGTTCAAGTCCCAGTTAAACACCTGTGAGTGTGGATGATGATTAAAGCTAAAGGGTGGTGTTCATAGAGAAATTAATTAGACATCAACAAAGCTAAGAGGAAAGGAGAAGCAAAAATGTGTTCCTTAGAAATGTGCTGTTCTGGAAGAACCTCCTCTGTTGTGTTTAACAGGTTTGGGTTGCAGCGTCTGCAGATGCCTGTGTGGGAGGGAAGGCTAGGAACTGCCTGGGATGCTCACATTGGGTTCAGCCAGCTCTGACACTGATTTGAGAGATGACAGGGCAAGTTCATCATCGAGGGACTATAGTCTTTGGAGACCCACAACAGAGCAGAGGAAAGCAGAAGTTATCAGAGAGCAACCCATGTGAATCCCAAAATATAAATTAGCCAGCTGTTATCAAAGGCTGGATACTGACAAAGTCAGATGCACATGCGCTGCAGGCACAGTGAAGCAATGCTGGAAACAAGTTCATTTTACTTCATCCTGTAGGTGAGTATGTGTGGAAGTATCTGCCATTTCCATAAAAGTGAGAAGTTTACATGTATGACCCACAGGTCCACAGCTCTGAACTTTGATGGCAGTTTGGATGCCAAAACAAAACTTTGTATTCCTGAGTACCTTGAATACTGGAGGTTTTTCAGAGCACTTTTTCCCCACAAGTCCTATTCTCACTGACAGATTCTAGACTTAATATCTGAGGGGAGAGCAAGAGAACTGTTACCAGAAAGAGCTGCAACTGCTCATGAAGATCCAGACTGCTGACTTTCACCTGTCTCTCTACATATCTGCCTGATTATTATGTCTCAGTCTTTCATGATATTTTCTTATCAGCCTGCCTAATTCTTAATTTCTATTTGACTTCACATTATTTCAGCATATCTGAATTATCACCCCATATTTCTTAACTGCCACTCTAAGTTTGCAAGTACAACCTAAGGGACTAGCTTTCCACATGAAAACACGCAGTACAGTATTCCTTACAAGAAGTAAATAATTGTTTTTTAGGTTTTAGTCTTGGATACAAGGAGATATTGATATGTTCTATTACGACAGAGATTTAATTTTCACTACTATCAATTAAAAGCACCACTCAATAAATCAGGGATGAAGATTCTTAATAAACAGTAAGATAAAAAACTACTTATCACGTCTTTCATTTTGATGTATGTACTTAATATTCTCTTTCATCACTGCAAGAAGATAGCGATCTTGCCAAAAGCTAGAGCAGCAAGAGGGAGTGAGACTGATAAACAGCCACTACTCTGCAGCTGAGGAGTTTCTTTAGCTGCAAGATGTTATTAAAACTGTACCTTGAGCTTATAAAAAAATTTAATCTAGGTGCCTCTTGGGGAAAGGCAGGCAAACATTGAGCAATGGGCTGTCGTTCTTTTTCTGTAACTCCCACAGCATAAAATAGGGAACCCAATTAGATCTCCCATGCAAAATGTCAGCAGTGACTGCTGTGTGGTGGGCTCCATGGCTGACTTGGCAATGATGGGATGGTGAGAATCTGGCTGTGCTGAGATGCAGCTTTAGCTTGAGGAAAAAAACTGGCAATATTCATCTTGAAGATACCCCTGGGGCATGGATGACTGGAGAGGATGGATGAGGTTGCTGGCTGAAGCCTGACCCACTTTGGTAATGACCAAGCAGCTTTACTTTGTGGATGTTTCATATGATCTATTAGGTTTATGTTATCTCCAAACTACTATGCAAACTGCAAGTAAAAGAGAAACTCTGAACTTTTGATTGCTTTGATCTTCACAGCAGAAGCTCCAATTCTTCAACTGACCAGTTTTCTTCTATTAATTGCTCAAATGAGCTTGTCTATAACAGGATTTATGCAACAATTGCTCTTAGGGTGATTTTAACTTCACAGTACTGACTGTGATTGAAAATGCACTTTAAAGTTCCTCATGTGAAATACTTCTGTCACGACAAAAAAAGGCATCCAATCTTGTAAAACAAAATTTGATTTTTGTTTACCACTTTTTAAATATCACAGCTTGACCAACGTTCTGTCAGGGAACAGTGAGGGATGGCTGCTCCCAAGGAACCAGAGAGCTGAGGCTGGCAACCCAACTAGCATGGTAGGACCCCCCTGCAGCACCCAAGGGAGGTGAGCATAGCAGGTCCAGAGAAAGCAGCCAGCTTCAACCAAAAGTTTGGGTCATCAATCAGGTTGTGGTTATGAGGCAGGTATATGGTCAAGCTTGGAAGTCAGTGAAAAGACTGAAGTCAGGTCTGATGAAAACAGAGCAAGACACAGATCAGTCATCTCCCAGGCAAATCCATAATGACAAGAAAGGTCTTAGGTCAAACTGAGGTGTCAGCCCACAGGTCGGAGTTCAGATCAGCAGGTCCCATGGCCAGGCAGAGGCAAGGCTATGGCTGAGCTGGAGACCAGTGCTCCTGTGACACAGGGGGCACAGAATGGGTGCCCAAGGCTGAACAAACCTGGCACCTGAGCCCAGAGGCAGGAGTGGGGATGAAAGGTCCAGGTGAAGTCGATCAAGGCCCATATTATTGTCCTCAAGGCCTTGACGAACTTTTCACTGTGCCCTCAAACAAACAACAAAATCACTATTAAAAGCATTGTCTTGCACATTTGTATTTTTGAAACATGTCACAACAAACAAAAATAATCCTCTTAAGAAGCCTATTTCCCCTCCAAAGAATTTTTCAGTCTGACACACATGTATCTAGCTTAACATGTTTTGCTCTTTTTTATTTATTCTGTAATATCCTTTATCTATTAACTAATGATAGATAAAAGATTACAGTGCATCTGAGCAGGGATCATCTTCCATTATGACACTTTGACTCCCATGACTGACTATCTGAAACCAGCAGAGCTAATAAAAATATCTACACCCAGCAATTCAGCTATTGCACATCTAAAAGTCAATGCTTTTTCAAGTAACAACTTTGGTTATTATGAATTTAAGATGTTTTTCAGAAGAAATTTACCTCAGCTATCCGTGCTGTACTTTCTGTAAACGGCTCTCATCCAGAGTTTGTAGAGGCTTTTATTTTATATATAGACATTGCAAGTACAGAAATCCAAACATTTTAACACATCAGACCTCAATGCCTAGGAGGTAGGACATTATATCCAATGACATCTCCAAAGTTAAAAGATATTACCTAATTTTTGTGAAACAGAACAAAAAGTGTTGAAAAATCTATTTTAGCTTAATGTTAGCAACAATAAATACTGTCCTTCAGGACACAACTGAATGTTTATTTTTCTGCATTTGCTTGAGGCAAGATAACTGGGTAAGTCACAGCAACAGGAAGGATGAGTTTGGGATTTGTGGAAGTGTTTGATGGGAACTTTTGTCAGTTCAATGCTATAGTCTTCCTCTTTTTAACCGCAGTATGTGCAACCAGGTATTCAGATAAGCCTGTTGTCGTAATTTTAGATGTAAATATCTTAAAAAATTAAATAGCTGAAAAGTGAAAATTGAAGGCAGAAAGTGTTCACATGTGTAATTGAGTTTGAGTTATAGCTCTTGGAAGAAAAATAGTTCTAAGTCTCACACTTAGACAGGAATATTTGTTTTAGTTTCAATTGCAGTGTATATCTTATGAAAAAGAAAAGTCTAATGCATCAGTGATGAATAACTGCACAGATACAGCTTCTTTGGCACTGTGCTCAGTTTTACACCAGGATAACTCCATTTATTTACAATTAATTTCTTACTGAAAAAGATGGTTACAGCCCATAAAATTAAATTGTCTCATATTTTCTGTTAAAAAATATTTTTGGCCTTCTTCTGGAGAAACTCTTACTGCTGAGTTTAGGCAGACCTTTCCAAAGCATCAGGAAATACCCTGTGAAATTCTTTTTCAGATTAATCTGGAATTTAATATTAAAAATAATCCAATTCTCATGTTTGCATTGTGAGTTCAACTCATGCCAAAGAGCAGATGGACATAAATATTTCAGTCTCACTGAAGGTCCACAAAGCCACCAAACACACCCATGAGGTGAGGCAGCAGAGCACTGCACAAGGAATGCTCTCAGGGAGCAGATGTCTCAGCAGCCCAGCATGGTCCAGGGTGACAGTTCCTCCTTGGGGTTAGTCTTTGCATCAGGTGGCAGAAGCTTATTTGGAAAGTTCAAGTTCAGATGATGATACACCCTGATATGTTGCTCAGCTTCCTATTGCCTCCTACTAAAACAATGGTGGTAAATATGCTAAACCCAAACCCTCACAGCGAAAGAATTCTTCAGCATAAGTTGCCAAATCAAAAAATTGGAAATCATCAAATGGCAAACAGTTTCCATGCTGCTTTTACATTTTCTGTATCTACACTACAGTCTTAATTGCTTTGTAACATCCCATGTTTCCAAAGACACCTGCTTTATTCAACACACATACGAGGGTATCCAATGTAATTGTTCAGTGAATGCTGCTATTAGCAGGTTTGCCGAGTGCAAGGTAAAAGACTTTGGAAAGTAAAGAAAAACAGGTTTTAAAACAGGTGTCCTGATACTAAAATGATCTGTGTTTTCTTCATGTCTTTTCCATTTGCAGTTTTTTGGAAATACTAAAACAAATCACACTGAAAGTATGAACAGACTGAAAAAGGTCTGGGTTCCTCTATGGCTGTACTTGGCTCCAGATCACTAGGAGTGACTGGGAACAGAAATGACCCTTTTCTGTTGCAGCACACACCTACAATATGGCTATTCAGAGTCTCTGACAGTAGGCAGGTGCAGACTAGATGTAGAAGCAAAGAGCTGTCAAAGGGAAGGCTCTATCATTATTCCACAGGGACAGTGACTACTCTGAGGAATAAGCACATGCTGTGGGGAACCTTACAAACTGGTTCTTATACTCCACTTGAATAGGAGAGGCTTTGGAGAACATCATAGCTCATTTCAAGCTTGCACAATTATTTACCACTGGATGCTGAGTAGTACTGAGTGGAAAAGTTTGTATGCCCCTGGACCTCATCCCACTGTGGAGGTGAACCTTGGCTAGGACAGACACCAAAACCCACGATCTGGGAGCACTCCAAAGCTACAGGAGGTAGTCTTCATCTGAAGAGTGAAGAACCTTTAATCTCTTTTTGCTCAGAGTATGGGTATTTATTAGCACTATTAGTGGTCATGAAAATAAGATATCCATGAGTGGACTCTCAAAGAGCATGTGCAACAGATGGGACTTTGATACAGACAAGTCATCCCAGTGTGGGAGAAGGGCAGAATACACCATCACAATGAACTGTGCTTGCCAGTAGCACATCAGTCTGCATTACACTTCCCCACTGGCCTTGATGTTACACAGGAAGGAAGAGCATAAGTCAAAAGCATTAGGAGACAAAAGGGAAACAGCAGGTCAAGAAAATGGAGCACCGATGAACGGCAGAATAGGAAGATGTAAAAATGACAGAGAATATGTCTGATTTCCCCTCTCTTTCTCTTCCATCAGTCAGAAAAAGTCCTGTGTTGTTTTCATGTATAAGTTCTGATTACCTTCCTGTTCATAATGTTGACTTTGTTCCTGCTTTCCCCACCATGAAAAAGCAAAAACCATGGCACTGATAGAATATTAAATAGAAACATCAAACTGGGACCAAGTCAGCATTAAAGACTCACTTGACAAATTCTTGCAATATCAGAATAAAACCGTACCCTTGGTTGGTGAGTGCTTAGCTTGAGTGATCCCACTGGATTATTTGTATAAATGGGTGTTTTTCATTGCCCACAGAATTTCACAGCTGAGTCCGTATGGTAACCTGCAAAATGTACACCATATCCTGCAAATAGAAGAGCCGGCAAGAAGAAAACAGAAACAGAAATTAAAAACAAACAAACATGCAAAACAACAACCAACCAACAACAAAACAAACAAAGTGGTATATATAGTGTAAATTTGCATAACTCCACACAGACTTCACTTCTAAACTGTATTAATTTGCTCTAGGTGCAGATCAGCCTGAGATCTTTCCACCTGAAGCTTACAGATGAAAATCCTCATTCTGCATTTCTTGCATTCCTGGAATTCACAGTCAATTAAGAATTTATGAAATGAAAGCGTAAAGCTTAAATTAAACCATTAATTCTTGCTTGTGCTAACAGATCATAGCAGATTAGAGAGGAAGGAAACAAGACAATGAACAAAAGGAGATTTTATTTTTTTTTTTTTGGTGAAACATAAATTATATTTGACTACACACTCCTTGAGAGGTGGGAAAGGCCATCATTGATTGTTTATTAAAGTCACTGGAAGTGGAAGTCCTGGAATAAAGACTAATGGCAAAATGTCTGTAGTTTTTTCCTCTTATTAAATCATCAGTAATATATAGCCTGGACAGCAGCTCAGAGAAAGAACTGTATGCCCAAAATCTTCTGTAATTTTTCTAACTGTGCTAATTGTTCTAATAAAAGATATTATTATCTCCCCACAAACCTTCCTCCGTAATAAGCAAACAGCATGTGCATATAAATGTTCATGGTTACGTTAGCAGTCTTGAGAAGTTGTAAGATTGCCTTACGAGAAAAGTTTGCTAAGCAGCTCAGCGGTGGACAGGAGAAGAAAGTGGGGAGAGTAAAAATGAAAGGATGGAGACTCTGTGAATGCATTTTTGTTCTGTTAGCAAAAATTAAACTGAAAATCTATAGATGATTGCTGAAGAAGGAGTGGGGATAGGGAACTGATAGTCATACTTGGGATAAGGAGGAACTGCTGCTTTTAGTCTGAACTTTTTGCTGTAAAAACTGTATTTGTTGATCAGTGGAACAAAGGGAAAAACTATCTTTCATGTTTCCATGATCAAGGCATTCAGTCTGGAGGTGTCAGAAGTAGGGGGCTTGGTGAAAGTCAGGGCTGGTGGCAGATACCACTTTCTGGGAGTGCTGAGAAGGGTGACCTGTCTTCATGAGCTACAGAGCAGTGCCAGGAGAAGAGGGCAGATGGCAGGGGAGATGGTAAAAAGGGGAATCCATCTGGCTGCAAGGTGAAACCAGTGTTGTGACCAAGGCAACAGCTTGCAGGGCCATGGGGCCGGGACATCTCAATGCCAATGTGAAAGGAAAGGCCACATAGCATGTATGTCTATAGTCAGTGCAGTTGTGACACTGCCCAGGGGCCCAAGATGGACACTAGTAAGAAAATCACTACTTCTCCAACACCATCCTTCAGTTTATACATACGCTAGTCATTCATTTTAAACAACTACAGCAGGGATGTTTATAACTAAGCTAGTCAGATGACAAAGGTTTGTAGTAAAAAGAGAGAAAAAGTTACTATGAGCACACATCTTATGTGAGCTATTCTAGACATCTGTAGTGTGGTGAGTCATACTTTGAAAGTGGCTATTCCTCCTGTTGCCTCTAAAGGTAATTCAATTTGGTGAAATATTTCTATGTTTGGTGAGGCAAACTTAACCTTTTCAGCCCATCTTCTTAGTCATTCAGAGTAAAATAATTCAGGAGTATGTGTGGAGTGAAGGAGCAGTCCTGTAGTCATCCCTTTCAGTCACAGATTGTATCTCCTCAACTTAATCATACGAGACAGCCCTGTCATTTTGATTATGCTCTTTACCTGACTGAAATGGGCAAGACTTTTTTGCATGTAACCACGAGCTCGGCAGCTGGAACCAACAGCTCAGCAGACATTATACAGGTGCTTGTACCCATTTTGAAAGGAAAGTTTTCAATCATTTAAGCTATGTGGTTAAAACTGTATCTGAAAAAGTATTGCTTAATGACTCTGCATAGGCATGCCACTCATCTGCTCAGAGCCCAATTAAAGTACACAATGGAGGACTATTAATGAACAATGCCTTAAATGCTGAGCAGAACACTTACGGCTTGATAAATAGTCACATTTTATTGGGCAGTCTTTTAAATGCACTGTTCGAATACAGATAAAAAGCAGAGCCAGTTGACTTGCAGATGTTGCTTTCATTAATGGATTAATGTGATGTGTAATAGATTATACTGATTGCCTTGAAATCAAACTTCAGTAGATTAGCTGGCATATTTAACAAACTTAGTCATTTCCTATGTAATGATGACAAGGTGACTCATCAGTATGATACTTCACTGACAGAAGTAGCAGTGGTCTCCTGTAAGAGAAGAAAGTGGGGAAGACAGTGGTCTCCTGTATCACCTCTACAACTTGACTTTACTTTGAGATTTGCTGGCTGATGCTATTTTGTCTTGTCCCAAGTAGCAACAGTGATCAGAAACAAGAGAAATGTGGTCTTAGAATCCTTCTCTTTGTGATATTCCCTCCATACTATCCTCAGTCACCTCTGTCTGCTTCTGGGTATAACCATTTGTACCTCCCTTGAGAAATGCAGCTCAAGGCCAAATTCAACACAAGGCTATTTAAATCTTTATTACTGGCATCAGTGCAACAAAACAGCAGGAGGCCCAAGAATTTTTTCTTAGAAGCTGGTGCTGACATGTAAACACGAAAGTTAACTTTGGAAAAACTATGAGATAAGCTGTTTTTAAAAGGTTGTTTGTGCTACTTTTCCACAGTTTACTTTTCTTAAATGGCTCAGTGCTCTTTTTCACCTACTTCCCCTAAAATTTCAGTATGTAAGCTAAGAAATACTACATGGTTTTCCAGTGTGGTTTTGTGCCATGTACTGACTACAGGGACAAAGTAGAAAAGCGTAAACCATAGGTTTGTTCAAATGGTAGGTGTCCTTGAAGAAAGTATTTCTGTCTTAAGAAAAATACACCAATGAGATAAAGCTGTGTTATAAATAAATATTCATGTATGATGAGACCATGGAGATAGTTTCAGCATGTTCCTAGACATAGCTTAATACATTATTTTAAAGGACAGAATCTCCTAGGGTTCATGGTAGGCATCATCTGTTATCATCCTGAACATCCGTCTCATCACTAAAGCACTGCAAAGATTCTTACTTGCTGTACGGCATTAATAAGAGAGAAAGTGCCTGTATTGTAAAAAACATGAGGCACCTTCATTGCACACTCTAAAGGATCACCAGTGATGTTCCTTTCACAAGAAGATCTGAGATATAACCATTTAGACAAAAGATACATTTTGAAGGGAGGCAAGAGCCTTTTGAACCTTTTCATCTAACAGTTTATGCAATACCCTCAAAAGAAGAAACTGTATCTTAAGGGAACCTTACATTTTCAAAGGTGAATTTACAAAAGAAAGGAGACAGTAAAACTATGGCAATTTTGTGCAGTCATAAATCTCTATGAGTTTAATTTCAGACTATTTAACATAGGTGTTTCCATGTGTATTTATCTAGCTGTGGTACAAATGTACTTGGAGATTTACAAATAGATACATTATTGGGCCCAACTCAGCTTCCACAGGTATATACAGGGATGCAGATGCAGCATGGATGAAGTGGCTTTTTCCAGATAACATAAAACACATCATCCAGAATCTGTACATGGGCATGGGGTTATATTCCTTGCTCACTAACTATTTCCCATCTTCCCTCAAAGCAAATCTACATCTCCTATTTGTCATCCACTTCACTAAGAGAAGGTTCACAAAAACACTGAGCACTTCTGAAAATCCTGACCCAGAGGAAAAGGTTGTATTTTGATATCTCAAAGTGAGGATCAGTGGGGACTGCACATTCGTCAGGCTACATTTATAACTCTGCCTTTTTAGTGTCCTTGTAAATCCATTAAAAAACCAAAAACAAAACCAAAAACAACCCCAAACCAGAATCTTACAGTTTATTTCATTTGTTTAGAAAAATTTAAATGTGACAATGTCACCTCTGAGAACCTCCTTATTCTATGGAGACAGTGCTCTCTATTTCATTCTGTTAATACCCTCATCAACATGCTCTATGTTCATCAAAGTATCCCAGCAGGCTGGAAACATGTAGCTAATGGCTTGGTAAGCCTTATGTCCTTCACCTCATGCTTGTTGAGATGTTAAATGTTCTTCATATCCCCAGTGCATCAACCACTAGTTTGGAGGCATATTTTAAACCTTTTATTCACAGAGGCTTAAATCCTGATCAAAAATTTTCTGAAATCCTCATGGTCTCTGCTGGTTGTTTTGCCCCTTCAGAAAATGCTCTTGTCAGCATGGTCTGACTCAAAACAAACAAAAGAGCAATGCAATAAGATGGGCCTGGCAAGTCAAGATTTTATAGCCAGCATGTGATCTGCATGTAACACTAATTCATGGAAGCTAGACAGAAAATCCCTCCTTCCTTTTTTCCAGGCAAAATGGAATTTCTCTGTTCTAATTCTGCCTCTCTAGTCTCCCAGTTGGCATCTGGTGGCAAAGATTACCAGAGGGACCTTGAGGGAGGAGGTCAGCCAGGGGCACTGCTGAAGACTTGAGCAGTGCAAGGCAGCTGCAAAATCCCCTTTGCTGGCAAACCCTCAGCTGGCTAGACCGGCACAAAGAATGAGCTGTGCGCTGAGAGATGGTGTCAAAAGGATAAACGGGACATGTGCTGATTATTCTCTCAGCAGCATCTACTTAGCACATCTTTTATGATGAGCTTGGAAGGGTCTGCATGTGCTTCACTAAATCACTCTATCTTATAAAATCTAACAGAAGAAACCAAGAGCTGAATGAACCTTACCTACTCTTCCATCTCCACAAGAAGCCTCCAAGGAGCAGCATTTGGAGGGATGCCCTGAAAGAGGCCAGACTCACTACACAAAAATTTCTTTTATCCTCTAGCTCAGTCAATTTTCCAGTTGGATGAAATACACAGGCTGTTATAACATGAAAAAAGAAGTAAACCCACCTTATAAAAATATTATTTTCTTACATTGCTCATATTATTAATAAATACATCAGTAACATTGCTATGTAACACACCTTTGCTGTCAGAAGGGGTAGTCACATTAGGCTTTAGCAGAAGGATCTAGAAGGCATAGGTCAAACTAGCATCCCCTTGTTGAGAAAGGGATCCAAGGGGCAAAGGAGAGCACAATCCCACAGGCCAGACTTGGGAGAACTAATTGCATCATGTAAGAAAAGATGGAGAGATCTGACTTGAGACCTTTGCTATTACCCAGTTCCTAACAAATGTCAAGGTTCTTTTCCTAAAACAGAAAAACATTCACCAATAGTAATGAATACAGATTTTTGAAAGCTTAAAACAAATAAATGTATTGCAGCCAGGACTCGTTCATGAAATTTCTTGTACAGTCTTGTGGATCACAAACAATAAACAAGGACCTATGCCTTCATACTTCTTAACTCCGGGGAAGAAACAGGCAAGTCATTACAGAATTGTACATCAAAAATGAAAAACACAAGCTAAAGATGTGGTTTCCTGAGAAAAATGTGTATTTTCAACAAAAGTCTACTTTTGAAAGGGCAATCTATCAATCAAAAACCACTCTACCTATGTGTTCTTACGCAGAAGAAAGACCATCAACACCTTACAAAACCTGGATTAGGTACTTGTGATATAATGAAATACATGGAGGAGATACCATTGCTTCCTTGCTGATTTTCTGATTCTTAGGCAATGTTCTGTGCTTGTGACAGGACTCTTTTTGTACTTTTCGCTCATTAAATTTACCAGAGAAAAGGCACCACTTTGTATAAGATTCTCTGTATCATTCTGTTGTTGATAAAAAAATGTAGTATGACTTCGGCAGATTTTTGTTTGCTTGAAGAGAGAGCATATATGAGTATATATTGTAACACATATGGTCCAAATTTGGTTGTAAGAGGATTTTTATTTGAATACCTGATGCCAAACCTTACAGATCTCTGCATACACTCACTGCTAGCAATCCTTACAAGAAAGTAGTGGCACACAGTATCAGGACACATTGTCATATTATCTGTGAGAACATTACATACCAGTGTGCATTGTGACAACTGGTTTGGGTTAGAAATATATTTGAGAAAAACATTAAGAGCCCTATTACTCTGTGTCTCTTGGCTGATGTGAAATCAGACATGGGTTATGGATCTTTCTATTACACCAGCTGTTTATGTCAAGCTTGGGGCAGTCACAGCAATTAGCATGAGTAATATGCATCATCCTTTCAACTCACTTACCATCGACTCTGGCAACCACTCACACAAATGACCTGAAAGACAAAGTCTGCCTCAGGTGGCTTACAAACCAAAAACCTGGTCTTCCAGCTGAACCCACATGAATCATAAGCTCATGAGAAATTGCTTCAACTCAGTTTTAGGAAAAACAGTTTTTCTAATCATAGAATCATGCAATCACATAATGGCTTAGGCTGGAAGGGACCGTTAAACATCATCTCATCAAACCCCCTTGCCATGGACAGGGACATTCTCAATTTAATCAAGTTGCTCAGGGCCCTGTCCAACCTGACCTTCAATGTTTTCAGTGATGTGGCATTTTTTACTTCTCTGGGCAATCTGTTACCTGTTTGTAAAAAATTTCTTCCTTATAAGTATTGTGAATCAACCATGCTTCAGTTTAAAACAATTATTCCTTGCCCTATCGCAACAGGCCCTGGTAAAATGTTTGTCTACATCATTCTTATAAGCCCCCTTTCAGTACTGAAAGGCCCCAAAGAGGTCTCCCAGGCTGAAGAACCCCAGCTCTCTCAGTCATTCTTCACAGGAGAAGTCCTTCCTGATCATTTTTGTGGTCCCTCTCTGGAACCACTCCAGCAGTTCCATGACCTTCCTGTGTTGAGGATCCCAGAGCTGGATGCAGTACTCCAGGTGAAGTGTCATGAGAGCAGAGCAGAGGAGGAGAATCACCTCCCTTGACCTTCTGCCCACACTGCTTTTGATGCAGCTCAGGATACAATTGGTTTTCTGGGCTGTGAGCATACACTGTTGGTCATGTGCAGCTTTTTATCCACCAGTACCCCAAGTTCTTGAGCAGCACTGCTCTTGATCTGTGCATCCCCCAGCCCCTATTGATACCAGGAGTTGTCCCAACCCACGCACAGGACCTTGGACTTGGCCTCATTGAACCTCATGAGGTTCACACAGGCCCACTTGAGACATGAGAAACAAGGCAACGATGGATAGAGAAACAGGAGTATAATAGGATCTAATCAGGGGATGGTTCAATATGAAAGGTAAAATATTGAGGAAAAAAAACCTGGAAGCACAGATTGACCACCTGTCTATATATTTTCCCATGGCCATTTTCTCTGAGCCATCACAATAAATTTGGGGTTTATTGTTGGCAGAGCAGAATCCTTTTGCAGTAAGAATTGGAAAGACAAAGGAAAGAGTAAGTACTGTAAGTGATCTAAGGCTAAGAAATTAGCAGAGCCCCTTAATGAATCAGGAAGGGTTTGTTGCTTTGTTTAAAGAAAAGTTCAATTCACTCATTTTCTGTATACAAAGGAACATTTCGCCTGACATGCACATTACTGCAGAGCTCCTGTGTACTGCTGTAAATGAAAAGATAAACATATTATGTTCTCAAAGGCACACTGAGCAGCTGTGTATTGAGCGTATACATTAAGCAGATATCTAAAAGAGAATTAATTTTTGTTCATTATAAATTCATAATAGGCAAGTCTGTACTTTTCATGCTGACTCTAGTTTTTATGCTGTCAGAGCTTTTTAACTATGCTACATTGCCTCAGCACTTAATTTGACTGCAGACTGAATGTATTTGTCGCCTGGTTCTATAACTCTGCAAAAAATCATAGCATGGTAACAAAACAAATAGATCTTATGGCTTTATTTTTTTCTCCAAAGTAAATTAAAAAGAAAGAATCTTTTGAAGACAGATAGCTTCTGCAAGATTGTGTGTGTGTGTTTGTGTGTCTGTGTTTTTTCGCCATTGGTCCACTCTACGTTTTCATGGAGGAAAAAATAGGCAAAAATTTCTTCATCTAAGAGAAGTCCAATCAACCAAAAGGTTTTGTCGCAGAAGTACATAACTATTCATATCATGAACATGGTTTTAATACACGAAGCCTTGTGCCTGTGAAGATTTCTATGTTTCACTTCAAACAGATACAGTAAGATTTTTTTAACACTTTTTTATTTTGAGTATTAGAGTCCCTACTGATTGTCTACTTTTCCTGTGTCTACCTTAAGGGATATTCCTGTTCACATGTTAAGAAGAACATTTGGGCCTTGAAATGTCCTCTGAGGTGATTCAACAAACCTTTTTAAGAGTATCACATGCTTGAAAAAGATTGCAGAAGCCATTACATAGCCCAAACAGCAGTGCAGCATAGCCTACACCCTGTCCTTTTCCACCCTAGTGCACATGTTCCCTCATGTTTGGCATATCTCTTAAAAAAAAAGTCTCTATTTATCTGGTGTGCCTCACAATGCAAACATCCAGTGACCTTGTCTTCTGCCTTGGCTTACCCCTGTGCCCTGTGGTGCTCCTCAGGTGTGTGTGTCTCAGCTCTCAGTCAGCATTTAGAAACAAATTCTATTGGCCCAAGCCCAACTGCAGTTAGGATGTAGAGCTATAGGATGAATTAAGAGAGTTAGGGCTGGAAGATCAAACCTCAATTCAATGTGAACAATTTGAAGTTCAGTTACTCAGTCAGCTTCTCCTATTGATTTGCTTTTCTTGCATGGACATTAGAGGCATGAGTCTAAAGTTTTCTATAGAAATATTCAATTTGAAAATAGCTGCAGGGAGGTTTTGGCAGACACAAACACACACACCTTTGCTAACAATTTTTCTTCAGAGCCCCACTGCAGAAACCAAAAGATAATTAAAGGTAGTTAGGGGCTGAAAAATATTGTTTCAGAAAGTAATGAGAGCTCAGACAGTTCAATGATTGAACTGCCTTTTAAAAGATCCAGTCTGCCCTCAGGCCTCAATCTTTAGGGTTGAACATATTTGTCAATAGCCTACCAGCACTTTCTATGTGGCATTTGGTGCCTCTCAGAACTAGGTGTAAGAGCCATGTGTGCGGCAATGATATATTGCATTTATCAAGTCAAATTACTCCTGTAAACTTACAACGATATGTGACAACATATTTTCCTGACTTCAGCATATTTAGTCATTCTGTATGTACATTGCTATACTGGACAGGCTTGTCTGATCACAGAATTTAATTTCCAAAGGTGTTTAAGCTTACATGTGGAAAGCAGAATTTGGAGTCACAACCTCAAAAATTCCATACATTTAAAAATAAAAGTGATGGAGAGAGGAGCATTTCTGAATGGCTTCTGCTGCCTAGAACATGGATGAAGACACCAAAATACTTTGGGAAGTGCTTTATTTGCAACCTTCTGTCCTATCATATTAGTCACCTAACCTTCAGCTGAGCTCAGAAATGTCCTTAGAATTTTGTGTAAGATATCATATATAACTTTTTTGTATTCAACCAATCCCAAAAATAGGTTAAGTGTTTTCCTGAGATTCATATAAACCTCCATATTTTCAGTAATCATAAGTCTTCTTTGCCAGTAAGGAAAGTTGCCATGATACTTAGATATGTCTGTATAATCAAAATTTCATCATATTTCAGTAAAGAAATTTTTTTCACTTTTGTAGAGATTGTCTGTGGTGAAATGAAGTCTGTCTACAGTACATACAAGACAGTTCCCTGTGAAAGATGAGTAGCAGGAAAACAGGAAGAAGGTGATGGAGATCCATAAAGCACTTTCTACAACTAATGTTCTAGAATAATTACTAATAATCCTTGATTACGCTGAGGGGAAGTCCAAGGTGAAGTCATGGTCACTGCTGCCAAACTGAAGAAGCCAGGGAGAGCAAGCAGATTTATGCAGTCAGCTAAATTAGCTCAAGGAATTAAATGCAAATGTGGATTTTTCTCCCTTCCCTGTGTTTAAAATGTTGAATAGAAAACAAACTGGCAGTTATATCTTGTTACTCTGCTTAGAATATTTTTGTCTGCTACATGTTTTGTAAACTATATTGAACAGGTACATAAATATAGTGTCCACCAAGAAAGCATCACTCCCTTGTTTCTGTCTCATCTTCTCTTTGCAAGGGTTTTCCTCTGGACTGCTGCCTTTTCACCTTAAAGTAAGAGCACATACATGAGTAAGAACAAGGAATATAACAAAAGCAACTTCACTTGGCCAATGATCAATATTCAAGACTATCAAGCATTGTCTCTGAAAATGCCAATGAGATATAAATACATCAATAAAAGAGCAAGTTCTCATCTGCCTGCCTTCCAGTCCCCTGACTCTACAGAAGGAAGAAGATGGTTATTGCAACTGTGAGGAGTTTGCAATGATATTAATCCTTCATGGCTGACTTTATATGTTTTTTTAATTAAGTCAAACTTCCTTCAGCTGTTCCACAGAATCAGAGAAGAGAGGAAGGGTGGTCACAATAAATTGAATCTTTGCATTGAGCAAGCATGAAAGGTACCTGTGTAGTTTAAGGAAAAGAAATTAGGGTGAGAGTGCACTGCGCAATTAAGCCTGTCCAGGTGTCAGCATCTGAAGTGACTCATTTGTTTATTCCACTTCTACACACAGATGCAATAAGCTTCAAAATGCAGTCCCTTGTGCCAGGAGAAGGTTGTCAGAATTCTGACTTGAATATATGTGACTTCAGTTCTGCATAGCCCTGAGAAAGATCCAATAAAAGAGGGTGTAAATTATATGCCAGCATGAAATTGAGAGGAGATCTAAGAGGAAAATAATCTAATAAAAAGTTAACAATACAAAGGAGACTCCCTACTTTGGAGTACACTTTCTGAAATTCACCAGTGAGAGACTGAACTCCCTTCTGCTCTTTAGTATATGATTTATTACTCCCTTATTCCTGATTTCTGATCTTGTAATATCTATCAACCGGGGTCAAATTCTGATTTCAGCAATTCAGGTGAAAATTTAAAGCCCCCTGAAGTACTTCTGCAAAGAGTAATGGATTTCTCATGGATGCATAGGGTTGTAAATTGAATACAGTTCTGGTAAATAGCCTATACCTGATATCCATCTATTCTAAGATCTCAAACAACAAGTCTCGCTCTAGAATCCATCCAGTTTCCTTATTAGCATTATTTTTATTGTGTTAAACCCCAAAATATTCTGGATGTTTTTCAGATCAGCAGAAGACACAGTGTTTCTCCTGCAGAATGTACAGTGTAAAGTAAAAGAGACAAAAAATGACAGAAAAAAACATAATACATAATCCAAGGGATGTCTATAATAAACAGAGTTTTATCAGGGAGGTATTCACCTCTTTTACTTACATATTTTAAGCTTATTTTCTTAAGGAATTGAAGCACAATTCATTAAATTAGTGGTCAGCTGTGCAGGGAAACTGTGGACAGTTTTTTGGTCTTAGTTCTTACCTTGCTAAGCATGAGTGACTCCAGGCAGGCAGTGTCCCCTGTGTAGTTTCACCAAGGTCTTAAAAAGGTTGAGTTCATGTTGCATCCTTAGTATTATTTAATTAAAAACTCAATCAACCATGAGCCATACCCTCATTGGAAAGCAAGCTTCATTAATTCTGAAACTGATATTCATAAACAAATTGATCTTCCTTGTCTAGTTTCCTTTCCATGGATCAGTTCTCACACCCTTCTGACCATCCACATCAATAAATCAGCTTCATATGCAGTATCCCCTCTCCTTCTCTTTTTAACAGATTTGAGACTTAGTTTCAAAAACACTCTTGGATCTGATCAGTTAAACGTCAAAACCAAGGGTTTGAGCACGGTAGGGAAAAGCCCTGTCTCAACAGCTCCCCACTGCAGAATCCTGACTGCAGAATCACTGTGTTGTGCACTGGGGCAGTTTCCTCTCTCAATTTGCAGAATGAAAATTGTGCCTTGCCTTAGCATTAAAAATCGCTTTACTTCTGCACATTTCCTTACAATAGGCAGGCCTTAAACATCAAGACATGCAATCTCTGGACACCCTTAGGACTGGCAGGGTTCACTAAGCTGGACTGTTCTGTGTCCAGGAAAGGGACTTTCTTGATTGCATGTCATTGCTGTTTTACAGTAAGTTTATGCTATAGCCAAATATGTAAGCTCAGCATAGTCTGAGCATATTCATGTCTAGCTTATAATAGTGAAGTTGGCAATGCAATGCAGACTTCTGCAGCAATTCATGAACTAGTGCTGGCTATAAATCAATTTGGGACTAGAGGAAAGTGCTTCGAAAGCTAGTATCAGTATTCAACTGCATTTGGTATACCGATCTCGGGTGTTTACAAAACCTTCCGTCATGTCTTTGACTGCAATATAGACAGATTTTAGAGTTGCTGAGCAAAAAAGTACTCAAGGAGTACTTGTAAATGTAATGTACATTTGAATAATTCTGTTGTTCTGATGTTTATGAAACAGTTCTGGCAGAAGCAATTCCAAGGTAAATCCCTTCGTGTTATGAAAACTTATATTTCCAGATCTCAGTCATTAAGGTATACTCATTTGAGGGAATTTTGGCCAGAATATGCACCACAGATCAGATTAAAACTGAATAGTGCTATTGATCTTCTCTCAATCAGCACTTTGGATATCTGTGTTCCACTCCCAATCCATCAGACCGTTTTTCCACATTAACATTTTCTTGGCATGGCAGCCATCCATAAACTACATCTCTCTGTGGAACATAGTTTTAAATTGACTAATATTTCATTCAAGTCCTCTGAAGATAATAATTACTAATTGTATACAAAATGAGGATCCAATAGAAGATGCTGAACCCTTCCCTCAAAAAGGAGAAAGTCCACCCCAGGTGGCATTAGAATGCATAACTAAGATTCTATTTTTAATACTGAATGATTCATTGCTCTCCCCTTCATGTACGTGTGTGGGTGACATTTATTGCTATCTGCTTCACTTGTAGTCACATACTAGTTCCAGTGACAGTTCTTTCCCACCTGACTTCCCTGTTGAATATACATCTGGGAAACATAGGCAAATCTGATTTTGGTTATAAAGAGCCCTGTCATTCAAGCTTTTTCTTCATGCTCCTTAGGACTTGGGCTATTACTAGCCACCTTGAGTGGAATTCAAGCATCAAGTCACCTGAAGATAGTGAGTGAGAAGGGAATAAAGTTATGACAATGTAGATGAAGACCAAGGTACAGTAATTGGGAGCATAGCCTATCTTTTTGTCTTCTCTGAGGAAAGCACTTTGCTATCTCCTGGCACTTCAAACACTGGAATACATCATGGGGAAGGAAGTGAAGCCCTGAATCCTTGAGCTAATGACTGAAGAGTGCTCTTAAGGCAGCTTTCTTCCTCACACTGCTGTTAATGACTAGCTAAGGGTTCAGAGCATAGCAAAAGTTTGCACTGGTCCACTTGGCAAGTAAGTACTTGAATTGACAGAGAGGTGCTGAGGCATGGACTAAAGCCAAGGACATATCAGTTAGAGCAAAGTTTATTTTGTTCTCAAGAACTACTGAACAATTCCATAGGGAAGATTACTTAAGGCCTTTCAGATAAGAGGTTTAACTAAAGAGAAGAGTAAGTGGAATTAAATTTTTTTAAGAAGGAACATTTTTTTATTGGCTGTCCTGTATTTATGGAATAGAAACTTTCCCTCTTTCAGGCTCTTTGGAGAAGAATGATGGGAATGTGGAGTAGGTGCCTGGGATGGTGAGCAAAGGGTCCTGGGACTGGCACATGTCAGGTGCTGTGTAGAAGACCATCTTTATCCAAGAACCACATCTAAGAATTTTAAGTATTAGCAATTGATTTCTACACCTCAAAGGACTGTGGTGGATTAATGTTAGCTGAACACCAATTGCCCATCTAGACATTTTCTTACTCACCCTTCTCACAGAACAGAGGGAAAAATACCATGAAAAATTTAAAAATCATGGGTTGAGTTCAGGGCTGGGATATCACTGACCAGTTACCATCATGGGCAAAACAAACTCGATTTGGGAAATTGATTTAATTTATTACCACTTACTAATGGAGTAGGATAAAGAGAAATAAAACAAAGCAAAACAAAAACTAGAAACTCTTACCCCCCTGCCCCTCCATTTCTTCCAGGCTTCAGATTCACTCCTGTCTCTTCTGTCTTCTCCACTGAGCAGACCACAGGGATAGGGGATTGTGGTTATGATCAATTCATAGCACTTTGTAAATGCCACTCATTCCTCCTCATGTCATTGCCCTGCGTCATGGAGTCCCTCCCACAGGATACAGTTCTTCACAACTTTCTCCAGTGTGGGTCCTTCCCATAAGATGCAGTTCTTAAAGAATTTCTTCAGTGTGGGTCCTTTTGCACAGTGTGGAGTCCTTCAGGAACCTGATCCCTCATGGGTCACAGGTCCTGCCTGAAAACCTGCTTCTACACGGAGTTCTCTCCATGAGAGAGCTCCAGCATGATCTCTCTGCAGGCTTCAGCTTTCTTCAAGGCATCTCCACTGGCTCTGGCATAAGGCCCTCCATGGTCACTGATGGACTCAGTGTTGGGCAGTGGCAGGTCCATTTGAAGCTGTGCAGAACAGGTACTGCATGACATGGGGTGGGCAGCTCCTGGTGTCTTTTCACAGCAACAACCTCTGCAGCCCACCCACAACCAAAACCTTCCTAATACAAAAGGACGGGACTTCTTGTCACTCTGAAATAATTTAATGGGTTTGTAAAAATTTCTTCAGCTTCATTATGACATGGTGCAAATGCTTTCAGCAGCTAAAGAAAGAGGGAGGATCAACCCAGTCTGCTGTACTGCCCTTGTGAGAGGGAAAGACAAAGAGGGAAAGCTCTGCCCTTCTGTAGGCTGGTGAAAACAGATAAATGAAGTCTTCAGCCTTAGTTCAGAGAGATCCTTCCATGATGGGGCTGGAGTGCTGGCTGACAGGCAGCTTGAAGAGGACTAGCTTCCAGGCTGAAAGCAGGGAAGCAACTCCATCTGTCAAAGGAGACAAATAAGCAAGCCCCTTACCTCTTTGGTACCTGAGACAAAACCTCTGAAGGGTCTGCCAGGAGCCTGGGAGTGGTTCCAGTCACTGCTGCCATGTGTGCATCCTCCTGAACAGTGCAGGGGCACCACAGCAGGACTTCTTTCTGTGTGTTTTGAACACACATGCACCAAATACATATCCATACACAGATGTATACATACATATATATATATCCTGACACATCTGTCCTGGTAAGCTGTTAGCTTTTCTGTTCCTGAAGGTAACTGGATTCCTACTCAGTGGAGAAACTGATGGGAAATGTAGTGAGAAGAGATGACTAGGAGAAAATAGCTGTTTGCTGCCATCAATGGCAATGAAGGTAACCCCTGAAATGTCATCCATTTCCTCACAAAAACAAGTGGCATGAAACAACACATGATGTATACAGCCAAACTTCTTGGGCTCACCTCTGAACACTCAGGGCAACTTGAGAAAAAAATTAGAAAATGAGTTCTCAAAAATAAGGTGCAGTGCTCTGCAGGGTGAGTCACTCGGCAGAAAGCAGTTATCAGCTGATTTTAAGTGTGTGTCTGATGCTTTCTTAAATGACCAACTATAGAAAAGCATTTTTTATGTGCAATCCATACATTGAGTAAAACTGCTTTCTCTTTTATTTCTTTCAGGGTAGAAGAAAAAACCAAGTATGTGCACCCTATCAACAGCAACGAGTACAGAAAGAATTGTGTCTTTAGCGAAAATGGTTAGCTTAAGAGTTTTAATATGACTATGCCAAATTTTGCTAGCTGTTTGCTACAAAAGGAATGAACTTACTCAATACTGAATCTCTCAGGATTCTTCAAAAGTGTCTTTTCAAAATATGACTTATGTGCATGACAGCTCAGCTGAAACTGCAAAATTAAATACTTGTAGTAAAAAGGTTTTACAAGGCACTTTCTATGAGCTCTTTTAGGCCTCATACTCAGTAAAATAAATGAAAAGGCTCAAGGAAATCCATTTTTTCTCTACACCATTTTAAGACATTCCAGCATGACTGCTGGAGATAGGTGGTGGGAAGCTGAGTTACAAAAGATAATTAGATGGGTTAAAAAGACCTCTGAAGAGTTTCAACTCACCATTGAAAGAATATCTACCTTAATCTCCCAACATCTGAAACATGGCATGATTTATGGGTGTTGGCCTGCTTAATGCTACTGCACCTGCAGAAAATATCCAGAGGAAAGAAAAACAAATGAGCAGTGAGCTCTTACCTCTTTATAGATCCTGGTCTCATGGCTACTGTGTTGTGAAATCCAACCTGTCTCCACTTGCCACAACAGGCACTCATCTTCTGCTGAACCAATTTGAGAGCACACCTCCCACTGGCTGCTGCCCACTCACTCTGGCTGACTTTGAGTGCCACCAAATAAAGCCCCAATAACAGGATCCAACAGTGCCAATAGTAATATCCATTTTCATTAAGTCCAGCATAACTCCTTGTCTTTGCAGAAAAGTGAGAGCATTTCTTTCCTGTGCTACTCCTGCCATTCGGAATCAAAAATACATCAATACGTCCAAAGTAGCCAGCACATCAGCTCTTAGTGGTTTGAAGAATTTTGCTTTTAGCAGAAAGTAAAGCTGAGAATATTAAAGTTGTCTGTCTTTGGTGTGTAGGTTATACCAAACTGCTGCATTTCAGCTTTTATTTGTATTTGGCTCAAAATGCCATCCAGAACTGACTCTAAAAGATTTTTTTTTCCATTTTTTTTAACTTTTTTTTTTTTTTTCCTAAATAAAACAGAGCTTTCCACTCTTCTCAGTCATCCCTGATGTTAGAGTTGCTCTGGATAGCTGAAGCCACTGCATCAAGACAGTTGTGGTACAGCTGGACTTCCCTTTGGGTAGGGACATTAATAGTACCATCTTACAGGGTCATTTCCAAGTCTGTCTGCTGCTATCCAGAGAATCCTTTATGCCACAGAAGCATGAGGAAAGCAAAGGCATTCAGATTTATGTTTCAAACCTGAAAACTTCTCTGTCCTTTTCCTAACTATATCAAATTGTCTAATAAAAGACATAACCTCCCCTTGTGACCTTTGTCATGAAGAAGTCTGAATTTTATCAGAGTGCTGAAAGTAACAGCTTTTTTTCTTGGAGAAATGTTACCTTTTTTTGCTGGGATTTCACATGAGCGGGGTGAAGGTCAAATGTTACCAGAAGGACAACATTTCTGACTGTTGAGAACCCTCTCCTGCTGCTCATGGATGCTTCTTTGATTTCTTATTTAAATCATGGTCACTCCATGCTTTCCTGAAATTCTCACTGTAAGTGTTGAACTTCCCTGGTCTGGTGTAGTTAATGAACTACTAATGGACAGAAGCCAAAGCAGCCTTCAAAGAAGTACATGCAGAAATTGCTGTTGCATATCACTGCTTGTATATCAAAATTTGCATTTTGATATGCTTTGTTTGCATATCACTGCTTTCTATATATAGACACACAAAGGTGTCTCTGTAATGATATAAATAAAGCTCAAGCATGGTGGCACGACAGTAAAATTCAATATCTTCTGAAGAGTATTGCATGTTGACTATAATCATTCTAAGCAGTAAAGCAAGATTGATGGCTGGGAGATTATTTTGCTTTCCTGTATGAGTCTTATATAGATATTGGGTAGAAGCAACCTATATGAGGCTTGATCCACCATTCAGAAACTGGTCTTGGTAGACCTAATAAATTAAATTTACTCCAAAGAATCGAAAGAATCTATAGAGTAGCCATATGTAAATGGTAGCATTTTCTGTCATGGAAAGCCTCTTGAAATTCAGTCTTTTCTTTATGTTTAGAAGCACTTTCATAAGATAAAACCTTAAAGAGAGAGACAGAAATTGCTTTCAAATCTATGAAAATCAATTAATAATGTAGGGCTCCTTTCTGGCTTCTTACACAAAATCATAGAAAGCATATGGATATGTATTCCAAAGGATGGGTTGAATTCTTAAAAAACATGATTCTAATAACTGTTTTAGGACTCTAAAAGAATGGATTGAATGGATTACAATCAGTAGGAAACCTTACTGCTGGAAGACTGATACTAGTTAGATGCTTGGGAGGGTGTCAGGGGTTCTCAGGATATTGTTTGAGAAAATATACATATGCTATGTATTCAAAACCAAGAAGAAAGCTTAGATGGATTTCCAGAGTTGTCATTTCATTGTTTTCAAAAGCTATTGTAGCTCAGAGCAACCAGTAGCCCCAGGTTTATTGTATGTTGGCATGGTGCTACAAGAGATTAGTGTAGGAGTGAGAAACATTACAATCTATCCCACAGAGGTGTTATATACTGAGACTGTCAATGTATGCAATTATCCTATGACTTTACCCCTAAAAATACAATCCTCATTTCACAGGTTAGCTTCCAACACGTGGTACTTTTTTTCATACTCATCAGCCACATAAAAATGAGAAGAAGAATTTGGGGATTTTTGACGAGGTAAACCAAAAACCTGTGTACTTGACAATAAAAGGGGATGCTCACAGGCCCTATACCACTTTAATTCATTTTAAAATACATGGCAGATGACTGAAAAAATGGACTTATATCTATCTGTCTATCTATCTCATATAGGTGATTGCTCTCATATAGGTGATTGATCTCATATAGGTGATTAATGTCACTATTAATATCTTGGTGATGATGTGAGTTGAAAGTTCATTACAAAGCTCTAGTGTGACAGTAAATTCCTCTAGCCAATCTGCAAAAGGGACTTTAGGATACCTACCTCATGAATAATTCATTGGGAAAGCAACTGAAGTCATGTATATGAAGGAACATGATCGCTAGAAATGCTGTCTTGTGAAATAAAGAATCACTTGATGAACAGCTATCACTTATGACAATATAATTCATATCTTTATAACTACTGACATCTCTTTAGCAAACCCATTAGCCCTTCCAGCATAGGCTACAGCAGTAGCTAAAAGCAATTCTTTCAAATACACAAGCACACTTACGAAATGCTTATGGATTGGGCTACTTCAATCCCACTCTCCATGATCACCACCTAATTTAGACTACTAGTCTCTTTTTCTTTTCCTAGGCTTTCTTCAGTTTGCCATGCCCATGGACCAGGTCCAGGAAGCCAAAGAGTATTGGGGATTGTAAGAGAAGCCTGAAAATTCTCCTACCTTCTGACTCTTTGCCTGGCTCTGCCTAGGGAGCAAACTTGTGAAGAACAATGCAAGTAATATCAGCGAATTAACTTGCCACAGTGAGGCCAGTGTGATTTATAGCACTGTGGCTTTAACATATCAACCTCCCAAAAGGCTTTATTTTTAAAGCATATCACCAGTTTTCACACCTCATGAGAAAGAAAGTACTATTCCAATTCTAGTAATCTTAAAAATATACAACTAAAAGGAATGGAAATCTGTGTGTAAATATCCTTAGGCTGTTCATTGACTCTTGTATCATCGAGAGCTTCCCAGTCCTGAGCTGGAACTATTTTTGACACTATTCTTGCTGTTGTGCAGCAGAGCACAGGTCAAAGTAGGACTAATTGCAAACTAAATTGTTTCCTTTACAGGAATATCATCCAAGCTGAGCGTAAAAGAAACTGCACATAAAGAAGAAAAAACTTAGAGTAAATTCTGCATTACCTTTCTTTCTCTTCCCAGTTATTTCCTTATAGCCTCATTCATAATCCAGCCAAGCCTCATCTGCAAATTCACAGGAGTTTTTCTTAGCCCTGTAACATTTTGGAAGGTTCCTTTGGCACTTTTCTGCCTTGATGTCTAAAAACCTTATAGCCTCCAGCCTCTGCCTATTCACAGTCAATACGTATATATCTGTTCCTGAGTCTTTCAATGTCAAATGTTCAGGTGTTGTGTTTCAGTTTGTAGTACTTTCTTTCCACTTTCAACAACGTAGATTATCTATTATCACCGTCTCTGCTGACTTCAGTCAGCTTATTAAGATAGTGCCTCCCTTTGGGATAAGCATCTCTGAGACAACCGAAAGTAACCTTCTCCCACTTTTGCCTTGGAAGGGCATTTTAAGCCACTGCTGGCAGCCAGCTGGAGTTCAAAACAAGGGGTGCAGCTCTGCCCAGTGGCCCTGCTTCTCTCTACCAGAAGATGAGTTCATTGTCCTGAAAACATGGTTAGACTTATTGGCCAAACTGATACTTCTGTTCAAAAATATTTGCACTACTGTTGTCAATGTAGTCTGTCATTTCAGTTTTCTAGTGATGACTTCCATTTTCCTGTCCCTGTTCCAACCATTCTGTCTCCACAGCTCATTGGTTTTGCATCCCTGCTCACCACTGTGACATCCATTATCAAGGGTAAACCAAGAACAGTGTTGTTTTCCATATATCTATATTGCATTATTGTCCATCTCTCTTCTTGATCTCCCTGACAGCTGAATAATATTCTGTTTCTTGCCTTAAGATTATAAACTAAACATAACTTGTCTCCACCATGACAAATTCTTGTGGCATCAATATACTATCTTCATTCCAGCTTTCTTTGGCCACATACAGACTTACCTGAAGTTTTTTCTGGGATGCTGATCCTGCAGTGATTCAGATCATGTGTTTCTTAAAGCTTATATCATCACAGTAATCAGAGTGCATTTGGAGGAAGAAGAGGGAGGGGATTTGGGATACATCAGAAGCATATACCCAGACCAAGGAACTTGGAAGTGCTCCCAGACAAGTAATACAGTCATAGCCTGAGCTGATCCATGTTTTTTCACTCCTTCCAAGATCTCAGCTTCTTTCTAATACCTCCCTTGGGAATGAGGGAAAGATTACTAAAGCAAGGAAGCCTGCAGCTTGCTTGTCATGCACATTCCTGACTGATTTTTGTAACTTTGATCTGAATAAATTCTAAATAACTTTAGCATTCTAGTCCCTGGTTTCTGAGGTTATTTGAATTTCCTAATCAATATTCCTAGTTTACCAAAGTTTGCTCTTTAGAAAAACCATTGTCACTTAATCTAAGACTGTCCTCCATGACCTTCTATGACATTCTCATGACTCTTGAAAACCACATTTAAAACAACACTGCCTCAACCCTTCCAGTAATTGTTTAGTGAATAAATATATCAGTTATCATACACAGGAGTGTGTAGCACTTGGCTCCATATATGCTCTGTCTAGGGCACAGATTTCTTTTGTGCCACTGCTAGTTTCAGTACAGATCGTAAATACAAAGGCTCTGTCTTTGCTTCCATTGCAAAAAGCCAGTGTGGGTGTGCAAGAGTGTTGCTATTCTAAGTGAACGTTCTAGGGGGATTCTAGATGATGCTGCAGCAGTCTCAGCTGACTATGACTATGGCTATGACTAATATGAGCTGGCCTCACTAATCAAGGATAGCTTGTCTGGCAATCAGTTATGTGTGTGAACATAAAAGCCCAGATAGTCCTTAAAAGAATGATTTTTATTTAAAGCTCAATCAAAATAAAGAAATAATCTCAGAAGTTTCCTGAGTAAAAGGGTGGGCTTCTATTTAAAAAGAAGAACCACACCAAGCCAAATCTTTTTCTGAGCTTTTTTTAGTCTTCCAGTGGGACAGATATCTTGTTACTGTGTCCTAACTTCTACTTGTGGCCTAGCTAGTTGATATACCCTGCAGCCAATTTGCTTCATTTTGAAAGGAATGTAGCTTTCTCCTACTTCATATTATCACCATGCTTGCACTAAACCACTGGACCACAATTAAGTAGATTATCTTCCACTATTAATCCAGTTTCTTGATGAGAATACTCCTGTCCCTGTTGCCCTTACAACTGAAGCAAACTGCAAGATTCACCTGTTCAGGAGTTCTGCCTGTCTGAGGAGGTGTCTCGTGACAGGTCGCATTTCAGGGAGGTCTGGATGGCATCACGTGTCTCTCCCTCCACAGCCCTTTGGTGAGTTTACTGTTCAGAAGGGAGAGGAAATGGATGGTTCTTAGCATGGAATAATAGCTACCTGTATGCTCTCTTCACTAAGAATATGTTTCCTATAAAAGAAGTTACTTGAGGCAAGACAAGAGATTAGGAACCACTGCCGTAAAGAGGTTAGACTGAGCATTCTGCTGTTGGTCTCAGAATGACCAAGAGAGGAGTTCAGTTCTCTGCAGAGAGGTCAAGGAATGGGAGATGAATTAAGGAAGGGGCTTTAGATGGAAAGTCTGTGGACAATGCAGAGACACTGTGGTGTTTGTGGAACATGTATTGCATTGCACTTATGTGTAGATGCATTTCACACTGTCCTTTTCTTCCCCAGAGTCTGCTGTCACTTAAGCAAACCCTCAAATTTGCCCAAGGCTAGGTGGGAGCCAGTGGAGCACCTGGCCTACCTTCAGCCACATTAGTCACTAGCAGCATGTGAAATGTGTAGCAGGACATGGTGAGGATGTTGCTCTTCACTCTGCCAACAAGCTGATCTTCCAGACAGTGACTTGAGCTGCTTAAACACATGGCTGATGAACTCCTGGCAAGGATCCCTGGATCAGACACCATCTGTTACTGCTGCTTTAGAGCTTAGTATCATCCCACCTCCATATCAATCCTGTGTACAAGAATAAGGTGATATGTTGTAATAAGAGGAAGATTCCAGATTTCTAAAATAAATTTACCACTACTTTTAGCAAGGCTTTGGCCCTACACAATTATAAACCATTGTGGCCTTCTATTCCCCTTCCTCCTTCTTGACAGCAGGGTCAGACTATTTGTCATATAAACATCCTAGCAGACCAGATGCTCTTAAATGATGCACAGAGTGTTGTGGAACACATTCACCCAGATGTGGCACATGATGTTGTGCACCTCATAGCGCCTACCCTGCGAAAGTTGTTAATCTAAAGACTGGCTCTTGCTTTTCTCCTTCTCCCCCTTCTCCTTCTCCTTCTCCTTCTCCTTCTCCTTCTCCTTCTCCTTCTCCTTCTCCTTCTCCTTCTCCTTCTCCTTCTCCTTCTTGCTTATGGTTCTGAGACTTTCAATTTCTCTCTCATCAACTTTATTTCAAACAAATTGCATCATCCTGCCATGCGGAAAAAGTAGAAGGACAGCAGAAGGTTGCAATCCTTAAGTGTATGAAAGGGGCACAAGAGCTTCTGAGATACACAGTGTTAGCAGCTCGTTGCATTCAAGTTACAGAATAGCTTGACTGAATTGTCAATAATTTGTTATGTTCAAACTCTTTTTATGGTCAAAATGAACACATTATACAGGGATGGACAATAATTTATTATTACTGTAATTATCTTAACAGTCTAGTGAAAGAATTGTCAGTCCAGTTATAATGATACTAATAGTTCAAATTACACAACATTAAATGATACACACTCAAACTTCTAAGCATCCAAGTATCTTTAGTACCCATCCTCCCACTGCCTCAAGGGCTCTAAGACTGTTGGCTTCTGGGGGTGTGCAAACAAGTCCTTCTTCAGTTGGAATGCCACACTGATCATTTCTCCCTTCTCATCCTTGGAAAGTTTGGGGTAATTTTTGCATATTTACCAAGAACCTTTACCCCTTCTCATTCTTCATTGATCTGCAAGTTCATATCATGTCTAAATTTACTATCAATACCACAATTTACAGCTGTCAAGTAGAAGTCACTTTTAAAATCATTTTACCCAACTCTAAGGGTTGCACTCCCCTGATGACTAGTAACTGACCACTGGTGAGCTACTTACAACCCCGGGATCATATCCTTTGCCTATGCTTTCAAGGCTGTCTGCTATGTTCCCAACCCTGTAGTTCTCCAAGTTGTACTTCTTTCTGGGATCAAATATCATTCTGTATTAAAGAACTATTTGTTTTTACTATGACTAGATGATATAAGTATGCATACAGCATAACGTGTTATGCCAGAGATCTGTACCATGCTAAGCAAAAGCCAAAACAATGTAAGTTATTTTAATAATTGCTGTTATTAGGTAAAATAAATTTCCAGGGAGGCCAAGCAAAGTGCAGACAAAGCATGAGAAGTCCTAGGACCCATGTTGTTAGCTAACAGGAAGTCTGCACTCTGTTCCAGGCAATGGAATGCTGTATTTACTGGGTTCATATGCTGTGATAGCACTTCCCAGGGAATCTCAAGAACAGTGAACTGTAGAGGATGGTCCTATAATGCAGATGAGAAATGAGTGTTTAACTGTGGGAGACCTGCCTAAGAAAATTTGTGTAGACTTTTAGTTCAAAGGACTAAGCACAGCTTAAGATATAGTTCAGTTTCCAGCTCAGTCACAGCTTCTTGTGAATTTTCTAAAATAGTGTTTAATATGGGCATTGTCTCAGTTTCTTCCTGATAAATGAGACAAGTGGAGAGTAGTGACTGTCTCAATTACTAACAGTGAGAAGCTCAAGGAGCAGGCAGAAGGGTATGAATTCATAGTGAGCTAAATATATTTAAGTGAAATTTTTAAATCTCATAGCCTACACAGGCAGGAAATACTTCTGCTCTCACCTGACAATTTTATTTTTAAATGTTATTTCTCCCTTTTTTTAGTAGTTGAAAAGATTTGCTGCCTCCAACTGGCATAAAACTAAGTGGTGTTTTGATAAGGATACCTACATATCATTTGGACAGCGATTCTTACCGATGAAATAGTTTTCCCAACTCCATCCCCACTTATACAAAAGACAGTGATGGCACAGAAACCATCACCCACTGAAGCACAACAGTCACATTCCCTGACATATGGTCAGAGGGTCAGGGTTCAGCTCCAAGCCCAGTGCTGGCTGAGCAAACATCCTAAAGGTGTTATCACTTGTGCTGCAGATGAGAAACTGATGTCCTGGGAAGATTGTCTGTGTTTGCTTAATGCAAAAAGATGGTTCCAATTTATACTGAGCATCCACTGAATTACCAGCCTGTATTTTTGTATCCCAGGCTCCATCCCTAGAGAGAGTCTTCAGTATCAAGGTTAAATGAATGCCTTGAACTACAGAGTATTTAGTTTTAATTTACATATCTGTACTAGTTTTTAATACTAGCAAGGTGAGAGAAAGAATGGAGGTTCAGTAATCAGTGGGCACTGCTCTCTTTAGCTATCTCTTGTCCTTTAATCTTTGGGCTTCAGGGTCACATTCTGTTTCTGCTTGGTGAATTTTACCATTGACCTCAAAACTAGAAGTCCCTCATTCTTATTTTGTCTACTGTGTTTAAATACATTCCAAAGACACAGTTTGTTCCAGTACAAATAATTGTTATCTAGAGTAAGGGGGGAGAAATCAAGACAAATAGCTGATAAATATGGGCAGCTCTGTTGGTAGTCTCAGTGGAAAAGGTTGAGGAGTGAGAAGCTGGACATCATTACTGGCACAGGAAAAACCTCAGAGCAGGCAAAGTGAGAATACAAGTGTGTCACAGCAAGAGGTAAGAGTGCATAAGATTTCTTTGCAGAGAAAGAAATGAAGAAACATAAAGTTCCATCTACAGTCAGCAGCCATCTTTGGACCTTCCTAAAGGAAAATGAAACAAAAAGCCCACCACACTGATACATATCCAGCTCCTGTCATAGCAGCCTTGAGGGGGATCCATGCAAGCAGAATGCCAGTCCTCTGCAGAGGTGTGTTGTTGGGGATGAGGGAGGGAGGTGAAGAGAGTGAGGATGGTGAAGCTCAAGCACTGTTTTGCAGTGTCTTCTTCAATGAATTTTCTAGTCCACTAACTGAACAACCTGGAGCAATATATCTGTGGGAACAACACATCTGCTGTGGCCCACTGGCTACAGAGTAAGTGCTCATTTACTGTATTGCAAAGCATTTCAGAACACTGCACCTAAATTATTCTATTGTTTCTGAGCTGAAGTGACTTTTCAGCTCTAAGCCACCATAATTCAAAGGGAAATTTGGGTGTGGAGAAGAAATTTCCATCTTCTCCTATGTATGTGTTTCCCATGTAGGAAAGTTGTGGAAGAAATTTCCATCTTCTTCTACCTATATGTTTCCTGTGTAGTAAAGTCTTGGAACAGACTTCAGAAATAAATCCATTCCCTCAACTTCTGAAGTCAAATGACCTCAGACTTAGGTCTTCTCATTTTTTTTTCCATCTCTCCCCAGTAGGTTAGGGTTTTTTTGCAGAATGTGTAACAGTCTGCTTTAAACAAGTTGGTTATTTACTACTTCCCCCAGTGATACCATTATTAGGCCAATAATTAAACGTCTTTGAAAGTGTCACTGGTACTTTCTTCATTACTAGCCTGATATTTGTATTTCACCATTGTGGTAATTTCCTACAAATTTTCTGCTGACAGTTACACCAATCTTTGATTTCCCTGATGGACCCATAAGCAGGAGATACATAATAAGATATCAAAACTAATGCTCATGTCCATTAAAAGAAAACTGAGAACCAGTGAAACCTGTAATAACCCCCACCTATGAATCATGGTGACTGAGTCTCAATTACTCTGTAGCCGGCAGAAAGAGCTATGAAGAATAATACTGGGGAGCTGATGGGAAGGCCATACTAGTAGTTCTTTTGCATTTATTATTTTAATCCTCTTTCCTTCAAAATCTAGAGCTGTCAAAAATGCATTTTCAAAACATTTCCTGGTAATAATTTTGCTAAAGTTACTGTGGAGAAATTTTTTAAAAAAATCTAACTTTTTTTTTTAAAAAGTTTACAGCTTTCAAAATTCTAAATGTTAATGTTTAACATTATGACCTTGAGATGTTTTGACTTGTATATTTTTATGTAGTTTTTTAGTGTCCTTAATTTTGCATTTTTCATGATGCATTTTACATCACATATTTCAAACTCTGACCTGGAGAACATTGTAGCTAAATAAAACCTGACAACATTCCTTTAGTCTTTAAGAAAAGCAGCTCCTTGAGTATTGTCTGGAACTCTATGTGAGATTCATTTCAGGTCTTATATGCTAGGGTATATGAAAAATCCCCTCATAGTCAGGTCAAAGAAACTAAGCACTGTCAAAGTGTATTTTGTCTATTTTGCTTTAGACCTCAAGCTTAGACCTCTTAGCTCAAGTGCTTAGACCTTAAGCACTCCATGAAAGCCTCTTTCAGTCAATGATAAAGGTATTCTTTGTCATCTGAGCTGTAAAAGGGTATCTAAGACATCTTTATGGAGATCTGTTTTCTATTGGAGTGGTAGATCAGGTGGGACAGTCTGATCATCTCAGATACCATTGGACTACTTAAGTGAATAGAAGGTGTCTCATACATTTTTGTTGAGTAGAAAAGAAGATTTTTAAAAAAATCAGTTATCATAGACACCCAGGGTGAATTCAACTGAATAATTTAGATATCTACTGCCATGTGAAAAGTTTTAGAGATCTCAATTGCCCTTGTCTTTCCACTGTGGCCCGAGTTACCTCTGTGTCTTTTGCTATATCTGCTTTCTCTGTGAGGTTGTCTTTGATATGCCAGAATATCTCACAATGCACAAGGTGTCTAAACTTAAGCAGCAAGATCATGCCCTATAGGTGGCATTCACTTCCAGATTAAGACACCTAAATTTAAGCTTCTATATGTGCACCAAATGTCCAAGCTTCCAAAGGATTCAATGGAGGCAACAGAGCTTAGAGAGCAATCCCACTGGCTAAATGTAACAGATAAGGTCACTTGGAATCATTAAGGTTGGAAAATGCCACCAAGGTCCTTGAATCCAACCCAAGGTTTCACAACTGACATGAGTTACTACTTCACAACTGTTCAGCTCTCCCCTAGGTGTTGTGTCCTCATTGCCTGGCCTGTGCAGTTTGCTCACATATCTCAGGGGACTTCAGATGTCACCAGACACCACAGGGTGGGCAGTGCCTGCAGCTCTGCAGTGTACACACTGGCACTGCTGACAGCACATGTAGGCATTGTAATGTGGAATTAATGACCATCCCTGTAGCTGGTCAAGCTATTCACTGCTGAGTAGGTAAGATCCTTAGATCTAGGAAAAAAAACACAAACAAGGGGTGCTAATTACAGCTATCCCCAATACTTCTCAAATAAAAAAATCCAACAGCTCTACTAATAGAGAGACAGTAATAAAAAGCCATTGAATTAAGGAAAATCGGAACAACTTCAATATATCTTGCTCTGTGAGAAACCTCAAAAATTATTTTTTTCATTTTTGCAATGAGAAATTCCAAAACATGTATTCAGCTCAGCATCTGAAAACCCTGTGGATTTCAGGCTAGTCTTTCCGGGGGACGTGCCCTCTACCTTCATAAGTGCACACCCCTTCTGAGAGCCACCTTAACACAGAGCACACAGTGATGTCATTCCTAACCTGTTTTCACTGGAGACACCTTCATAAAAATCTGAACTATTCAAATCTGAAAAACTACTTCTCAACTATTTTGACTCAGACAGAGGCACTAGATTTTGCTTAGACTTTGCTGAATCAAGCAGGCTCTGGGCTTATACACTGTAATTTTGGAGATACACTCATTCTCCAAGATATTTTTTAGCAAAGACTGCAGTCCTCCTTGTTTTTTTTTTTTTTTCAAGCTACAGCTCCTAATAAATAACCTGGCTGACTTCCTCTATGACTTTTTTTGAGATATGATCTACTAGGAAAATGTATGTATGAAATTTTGGACAGATTCATTGAGCTTGAGGAAAACCAGCAAAGAAGAAAATTGATCTTAGTTACACAAACATTACTATGGAGAAACTCCTGTCTCTGCAACAGGCACAAGAAATGATGGCTTGAGATCCTGAAAGAACTGCTGATGAGGAAGCTAATGAAATGTGGATTTGGAACATTTACTCATTCTAAACCTGCTGGAAAGAAAATGAAAGGAGAAGACCTGCTTTTTACACAACCAATTGGAAACATCACTTGCCCACAAGGGAAAAGCTTATGGATCAGGCAATGTATATTCACAGAATTGTGGTCATCCAGAAATAATACAATCATTTTTTAAATTTTATATATCTCATAACTAGAGCTCTGAGGAAACTTTGGTACAGAATGAGAAAAACCGCATGTAAAATTAATGGAAAAATGAAGATTTGTTAGATCTCATTAACCTGCTCGCTGCCAGTAAGTGGCTCATACTAAAGACTTGCTGATGATTTTGGCCTTCAGTCTGGAAAATAACAAGTACAAGAACTTTGATTAGCTGCATTTTATTCCAAAAGGTAAAAAAAAAAAAAAATTAAAAAAAAAAATAAAAAGCTCATTTACCATTTTACATTCCTCATCTGGTTTTTCATTTCTTAGCCCCACTTACCTTCTTTAGTCACTTACTGTCCTTAAGCAGTTGCCATTTACTGCCCTTCTTTCCTTCTCTTCCCTGGTTTTTCATGGCTTCATTGAATGAGATGCCTCAAATATTTGTATATCCTTCTGTTTCATAAGCTGTGTTTCTGCTTCCTAAAACTTGTTGGCATCCTTCTCTTCTTAGGAGGCTGGGCATGATAACTTGAAGACACTGCATGAGAGTACAAAGCCAGTCATACCGTGCACTGTGTATCAAGAATTTGCATACGCAGCATCAATTTGTACTAGCATTTTCAGCTGCCATCTCACATTTCAAATTCATGCATGCTGTTTTCTTTCTGTACCTTTCAGCATTTTTGCCTCTCCTTTTTTCCTTCTTCTCATCCTGAACATATGTTAGATTAGTAGGGGTAATCAATTGAATCCGGCTTTCAAATCTCTCTAAATCCCTTTTGTTCTATTTCTACCTATTTTTATGGCAGTAAGCTATGGCTGGATTACTATCATACAAATTTCTGTGCAGTATTGACCCGCAGGCTTTCAATAATATGCTGTTTACTTTCTCATTAATAAGGTGTTCAGTTTGAGAGAAAGTTCTCCAACATCAGTAGTATACAAATACCATGCTACTGAAACTCATTCTGGCATTCAAAACTTTTTACCAGGTTTTTAATACAGAAGATATCTTTTATCCAGAGAAATTTTAGATTCTTTTTCTCCAGATAATACCTCAGGAAACGGGATGATTAATACTAAAGTGAATTTACAAATATTTGTTGAATTGCTTATGTTAGTTTTAGCACTTCTAGAAATGAAAATGTTCTGGCCAGTATTTGTTCTTCAGCAGTTCACGTATAGTCTAGCATGGGGATCACTGGAGTCATATTTTGATTAATTTACCGGCTTTTCAAAATGTTTTACTCCAAAATTTTCTGAAAGAAAAGCAAGAAAATCAATTTAAAAATGAGGAACCACTCATGAAATAAAAGTGGTAGAATCTTTTTCTTACATGATTTTTTCCCCTTCCCTTAATTCCTAAAAGGTTCTTTTTCACAGAGTATTTACAAAGAATATTCCTTCCTTGTCTGAAGGTCACTGTAGCATTTCTTTTTATTAACTTGTTAAGTAATTTATTTTCATCTTAGTTTTACCCTAGCTATTTATACCTCTGAACTTACATCAACATTTTAGTTTACCTGAGACAAATTGTGAATCTACTTATGTCAAAGTGAAATATGCCGCTCTTTAGCTGGAATAAGAGAATCCGCTTTTTTGCTTTCATTCCTGTAAATTGGTTTTATGCTGCTAGTGAAAGCAATAGACATTACTTAGTGGAGAGCACACAGAGCCAGTTACCATGGCTCAGCTGGCATAAAGTAACTTGCTTACCCGCAGTGGTTCAATCATGCTCAATTTGGGGCCACATCATCAATTTTATTGCTGTAACTTTCAAGAGTAGGTGAAGACTACAGCTTATGTAACTCTGGGAGGTGATTGCTGTAAGATATGATCAAGAACAGCTGGATTGTATGCATTCATATTTTCAAATGTATTTGAGTAGTTTTCCTCTGTACCTAATATTTCAAACTTTTTTGATGTATATTCTCACTGATGACAGGCTTGATACCACTGTAAGTTATCTCAGTCACTTCTGAAACATTATTAATTTCATGTCTTCCTTGTTTATGAGTGGACCTGCTTTCTTCCCTCTGGTAAGCTTCCAGAAACCGTTGTACTGCTTTCATATCTCTGGCACATATTAACTCATTTTGATGCTTTGCTCACAAATACTGGTTTTCACTGCAAACTTGCAAAATTTAGCAGCAATCCACTGAAAAGTTGATAATATTTTCAGGAGAAGTAAGATCCTGTTTTCAGTGACTCAGCTCCCATAGGATGTCATATTCTCGAAACATAAAACCCAGTTATGATTAGCAGAACAAATTCAGTTTCTTCCCTGAGGTCAAGATAGTTATGAGTCTGATTTGCTGACTTCTGATGGAGCCTTTTTTTTTTTTTTTTGGAGGGGGTGTTAACTTTTTTTCTAATCTTCCTTTTCATCCCACCCTGGGAGACAGTGTGAGTAAGTGGCTGGGTGGTATTTAGTTGTGGACTGGAGTTAAACCACAACACAGAGAGATCCTCAGGCACACTCAGGCACTTGAAAGGATTATAACCACTTGCTTTCTCATTACTTCTGTCAAACATATAAGTGAAAAAGTAGACATCCATTGCTTGTCTTTCCTACTGACAACCTCAATACCCTGAAACTGTTCTGCTCTCACTTATCTTTTGTTGCATTTTTCCTCCATGTTCTCCCTTTCAACTAGGCTCCAAACCATCACACTATTGCAAATGCACTCCACCAGCATTAGTATGGGTCATTGTCGTGATATAATCAGACATATATATTTGATCAAAGACATGCCTCACCCATAGCATTTAAGATGCCCTTTCCTAGTCTGATATCTGTCCTTTCACTCAGATTTTTGACCATGACTGAGATACAGAAAAATTATATTTCAGACTGGCCATTTTGAGTCTGATTAATCTAAGAAGTATGAGTTCCTGTAGCCACAGTGTCCCTAAAAGGGTACATGATTTTGGGGTAACAAGTGCCAACATGTTTCAGTACATATAGTGGGATTTGGTACCAGTGGGGGCTTGGTCAACCTTCTTTTCAGCACAGCATAAGGCATGCCTCATTTAAAAAACAGCGAAGGTAGCTGACTCAGTTTTGATTCATTCTTCTCATTTCCTCCTTTTTTTCTTGTCAGGTTACCCAAGACCGAACACATCCATTTCTGTCTTTCCATACCTTAGAGCTACTACTTTCTGATACCAGCCCTACCCCCACCCCTCCCTCTGATGTATTTCAGTGTGAAAAGGCAACACAGTCTCTCTTTGACATGAAAATTGTTCTCATAGTTATTTTTATTAAGTGAGTAGAAAAGAATGTAAAACCCATATATGCCCAGTGTCTGACATCTGTTACTACCAAAACAGTAGCAATCTTAGATATACTGAGGCAAATTACCTTCTCTCCCTTTAAGTTGCACCAGAAAAATCCCTCGTATATGAAAACTAATGTAGGATTAGGAGGAGTTTCTTCTTCCCTTTTAGGTGCTTTGCACCACTGTGGAGGGCAGTGTGCAATGTGTGACTTGTACTCCAGCATTGCAACAAAAGCTTTGCACTGCAAGAGTATCCCGTGCGTAACTTTGAACAAATAGGTAACCTCACATGGATTCTACATGGAGTTTTCATGCCTTGTGTAGGTATATGAATGAGTATGCCTGGAATAGAGGGGTGTCCTGAGGCACCGCTCCCAAATGTGTTTTCACTTCTGTGTTGAAAGGGGACCTTATCAATGTATAGAAGTATCTGAAGGGAGGGTGTCAAGAGGATGGAGACAGGCTCTTCTTGGTGATGCCAAATAATAGGACAAGAGGCAACAGGCAGAAACTAATGCACAGGAAGAACTTCATTACTGTGCGTGTGACCAAGCACTGAAACAGATTGTCCAGAGAGTTTGTGGGATCTCCCTCAGTGGAGACATTCAAGAATCACCTGAATGCAATTCTGTGCCATGTGCTCTAGGGTGACTCTGCTTGAGCAAGGAAGTTGGACCAGATGACCCACTTTTGTCCCTTCTAAACTTATCCGTTCTGTGATTCTTTTTAAAACTTAGTGGCCCAAGTGCCAGAAGCACACTGGGAAGAGGAATTGTGATTCCTCCCACTACCCACAGGTTAAAGAGTCAATCTGTGTCTTCCACAGGCATCAGGCCCTGCCTATGGCTCAGTCCCGGTTTTATGATGACCATGACACTTTCAGAAGGTGTGAACATAGTTCCTTTGTTCTTGGGCTTGGAATGGGGATATTCTATGTCCTGGGCATGTGCTCCAGATGACTGAAAGAAAGGTAGCTGCTAAATTGACCCTGACAGAAGTGCCTTATCCACAAACAAAGTATTTTGGAGGACATGATTCAGTATGTACATGAAGGACAAGGCCATGTGGCAACTGGACCAGCATGGAGGTACTGTCTGATATAAGGCTCCTCAATGGCATGTAAGAGCAGGGAAGGCCATGGACAGTTTTTATAGGCTCAGACACATAGTTAAAATTGTAAATTTTAAGTAGAATTTAGCCCAGCTGTATACACCACCTTTAAAGCTTGAAGTAATTTTCTGTTTACTGTGGCTTCATATTGCAACCGCTTTCTCATATATTCTGTCCACCAGCTAAAGAATACATTGCATAGAACCTTGCCCTCTGACTTGAAGAAGAAGACTCCAGTTCCAGTCTCTGGTTAGGACTTTGTCCCTGTTCCCACGTATCTGTGCTTTCAATAAATAATGTCATTAACAATATGAATTTGTCAGCCTTTCATTCCCGTCACCGATTCTTGTGAAGTCCCTTCTCAGCCATACAAAAGACCCTTTGATATTTTCTCCCCATGAGGGTACTTACATACTGTAATCAAACCACCTCTCAGTTTTCTTTTTGACAGCTAAACAGATTGAGCTCTTTAAGTCCTTTATGTTAGCAGAAAAGGTATATTTTTCTGAGCACAGGTCACTCTCATGTGGTACTCTCACATCTAAGGACAGTCCATGCGTAAAACTGACAAAGCAGCATCTTCAGAATGTTTTGGGCAGTCATTTGGTTTTGTTTCTCTGTCTTCTCTTAAAAACAGGCAGGTAAATAAGCAGATGTTCTAAATTAAAAGGTATTTCCAAGTCCCTGTGTCTCCCAGCAGGCAGCAGGGAAACTAATGCTTCAGATTACAGTGTTTTTTAAATAATCTTACACCTTTAACAGCATTTTCTACTTAAATGCAATGAAAGTAAACTGTTTCAAATTCTGATCTAGGTCCATACTGCATTCATTTGTAAAACACTGCTGATGCAATGTTAGAAAATGAGACCTTTCATTTACTCCACCCTGTTCATTTTAGCATATGTTGCAAGAATTTGACAGCCTGTATCCTTAAACCAGAATTCTTAAAATGGAGCCAAGATTAGGTCACTTAAGAGGTGCTCCCATTTCAGGACAGTTTCCAGGTTTCTCTTCCTATTGAATTGTGTATGTTTCATATCTGGGTTTTTGTTTTGGTTTGGTTTCTTGTATCCTTCCTTTAATATATTAGTCAGCACATTTTTGGGGTCAAGCCTCCTCTTACTTTATCCCTACATTTCCAACATCTGTTTTGGGTTGGTCTCAAATTCCTGTGTTCAGTATCTTTCAGTTCTTTATCTCAGTGCATAATGAACTGTGGTTTACCCTTTTCCCTCAATGACACAGCCTGATCTCTACTGATGACAAATGATAGTTATACCTTCTGTAAAGATCCAACACCAGTCCCACTTACAAGAGAAGTTAATTTGAAATTATTAAAGTCTAATGCAAGTATGATTTTGCAGCCAGCTTCACTTCTATTTCTACTTCAAACTTTCTGACAGACCATTAGTTTTGTTAATATTTAGTCAAAGAGTTTCAGGAAAATCTGGTCTGCTGAGACACTGCAACAGTGAAAAAGGTGTAACATCATGAGTCAAGAAAGTGAAACAAAATGATTCTCCGTAAAGTGCATCTGAGTGTGAGAGAAAATCTGAAGTATAACTCTACCACATGGTAAGTTGAAGCTGTAGGTTGAGTTTGTATGCCCTGTCAGCATGGTTAAATACTCTAACCTGACCTGGAATTCCCTCTAGCCCAGTTTTCTGGTCATCAAAAGTTCTCAGAAACTGAAAATATTGCCAATATAGTAAAAATATAATATATTCTCTCATTCTTGTTCTATGAGGGTAGCAACAGTTGGTCTGTTTTATAATTTTTTCCATCAGTGACAATAAAAGCTTTTATTGTTTTTCAGTTCTTTCTGGGCACAAAGTTCCTAATTGGGGAGCCAAATAATAAAATACTTCCATCCTTGCTCGGGGGCTCAGCTGGAAATGGCTGGGCAAGATTCCCTTGATGTGGCTTAACATTAGACAGCTGTAGATGACCACTCTAAAAGGAAAGATGTTAGAATACCAGTCACATTGTCCATAGAAAGATGTCATTCACTATCCCATTTGAATCTTTATGCAGAGGCATATGTTTCTGTAGACTACAGGGAAAGAAATTGCTCCTGTCTGGTTTATTAAAATGGTTGGGGGTTCACTGGAATTTTTTTACAGCTGGAATAGCCATTTGAACTCCCTTTCTGTGATTTATGGGAGGCATAAGGATGTCTCTGAGGACTGACCAGTGGCAGTGACATACATTGTGTCAGTGTTACTGCAAAGTTTTTAAATGAGCAACATTTTCTGGTTAAATATAAATGCAAACATGCTGTTCCCTTTCCTGTGCTCTAGATGTGAAAGAACCACTTAATTAAGCTAATTAGGATAATTAAATCCCTAGGCCAGATGAGTGCTCTCAGTTCAGTTCCTTGGGAAACTGCAAGGTAACTGAAATGGGTTAACATGGTCACTATTTGACATAATGCTGCAGAGGAGTGAGGGCAATGGAAAAACCTCACAGGACAGCATCTCACATGAATTAGACTGGAATTACTCCAAGAAAAACTCCCCATAATCATCAAGCAGGATTGATTTGCACTCACGCTTTCTTCTTGTTGTGCTTGCACATTAGGGCCTTTCCTATTACTGCTTTGATTTGATTACTGACATATCTTTTATTATATGATGGCTGCTCTTTCAATAAACCTTATCTGCATGAAGGTCTGGAGCTACCAAAGCACTTATAAAAGACCACATGCTACTAGGCAAACAATAGTCTACAGTAAAATATCCCTGAACTCTAGGAAGAAGTTTGCTGCTACTTTGCTCTGAGCTTTGGCAAATGATTTTACTTTCTCCCCTTCTTCACACTTTCATGTATGCTGCTTAGAGCCCTTGGCTTCCTGGACTATGTTACTCCATACAGCTTCTGTAAATGAGATAGAGTTTGTAGAAAAAGGAACTGCAGGCAGAACCACAATCACATTACTTTAGCTGCACAGCTTGATGTACTCAGCAAATAAAATACAGTCTTCACTGGTGGTAGAAGACAAAATTTAGCTTCCACAAGAATGCTGTAATTTGCCCTAATGTTCTTTCGTCTAGATCTTCCCAGTGATCAGTAGACTAGCTGCCAAGGATCCATGCTGGGCTGAAAGGAAGCATACAGAGTTCAAAGCACTTCAGCCCTAGTGCAAAGCCCTCATTAAGAAACATGAAATGCACTATTTTATATTGTGAAGTTATGGGCTATGAGAAAAGTGAATGCAATAGCTATGAAAAATATCACAGATAAAAACCCCTTGTCCTTCCAATAGTCCAAATTTAAATCCTACTTTGGTCTTTCCAAGAAAGATCCCAAATATTGGTGAAAAAGGTGTAGTGGTCTGGTATTTGCTTCCTGCGTACAAATGGCAGAAGAGCCAGGATGGTAATCTTAAGGTCAGATTTTGTTGTATTTGTACAGACAGGCATCATAACCTCTATTCGGTCTTATGGATTTCGCAGGGGAAATTTCAAGAAAAGAAGGTAACTGATAGAAGACAAATAGGCTTTATTGGCAAGGTCTGATTAAAAGCACAAATAAATGAACACACAAGAATTGACTTGTGACACTTGTATGAGACACAGTAGCTGGTTTTCATTTTGCCTTTTGTCCTTTGCCTGCTGGAAGCATCATCAGAACATTTAAGGTACTGCAACCTGTTTTGTTTCAATATCATACTTCATCTCTTGGTACAGTATTTATGCTAATTTATCAAAGCATAGAAAAGACAGGCAATGATAAGCATGAACCTATTTCAAGTGGGTCTTGCATATTAATTTCCCCCAAAATGTTCACCATTAATAATTGCCCCTAGTTATCCTTCTGGTAATAGTACCCCAAGGTCTGATGTGCTATTGTGGCAAATGACAACCATTTAGCTTCATTTCAACTTCCTGGATGAAATTCCTTTGAATTTAACTCGCTGCTGAATCACTCCAAAGATTTTAATCATCCCCAGAATCTACATATTAGCCAAATGGCTTTATATAACTTTAACTTGGCAAAATTAGAAAATGTATTCCCAGGACTATATAACGACCTATAGCTGTTTCCTTGGATATAAAATTTTTAAGCTTGGGGACATTTTTCATCAGAAAAACCCCAACAAAAACCATAGGACTGTGGATGGATTGTTGCCAGGTTTTTCCCTTTTTGTGCAAATCTATAGATTCACCAGTCTCTCTAATTAAACTGATAGAATTGACACACATCTACAGAAAGGGCAGAGAACGAGTTAAGGGAGGGTTTTCATCATTTCTTCAGATACCAAAACATTTAAGTCAACTGCAATGAAACATTGTTAAACCTCAGGTCATTTGAATGTTGAAGCAAAATATTCCCTTTAGAAATTTCACAGCTATTAGCCTTGAGTTACCAGTGATGAATGTTTCTGGAGCTGCAAAATTTCTTCAGACCCAAGAGCACATTTTAGCCTAGTTTATTGTGGTTTTTCTGTCTCCTTGAAGAGACCCAATCATTACTGATTAGCTGTGCTAATGCAGTGCAGTGTAATAACTACATCTACCAGTGTCCACTCTGCTTAGATCTGAATTTGAAAAAAAATGTTGTTTCATAATGTTGGATCCTGAAGGGATATAAAACTTGAGAGACTAGGCCCTGATGAAAATAGGCTTTCAAAAGTGAATACAAGCTGTCCTCCTCAATTCTTCTTTAGCGTTCAACATATTCATATGTATGAACATACTGAGTGCATGAATACACTTCTAGTTTTTTCAGTGCAGAATACAAATAACTTTTGTGTCACTGGGATTACACTAAACCTTCTAGCTGGGTTTACACAATAGATTAACTCCTTTACACAATTGTCATAGATGTTATTAACTGGCTGGAGAAAGGTTTTAATTCCTATTCACATTGTCATAGACATTATTAACTGGATGGAGAAAGGTCCTTTTTCCTCTTAGAAATATGTTCTGGTTTAGGCAGAGCATTAAAATATTTCTCATGACATTTTATTAAGATATTTATGTTCTCATGACCCACAAGTCTGCTCTAACATACTTGATCTGTCCCACATTTGTCCATGTCCTCACTCTACCTGTGCTATTTAGACCATTTCCAACCTCAGACATTCTCTTCTATACAGCAGTTAGCAGATTGCTTCCCCTCCTGTTAGTTAAAAACCACAGCCACTTCTCCTCACAAGCATATCAGCTACACTCTTTCTTGAATAAACTTCAGTTCTGGAAGCCCTTTATCCCTGTGTTGTTCAAGTGAATATACTGAGTGACAAAGTGGCTACTCTGCCATACCTTACTTAGCTTCTTCTAATTCCCCATAGCTTTACTTATAACTGATCTACAGTCTCTGTTGCAAGCATTGGAGTGATGACATATCCATGGCACTCTAAATCATAACGAAAAGCATCATATTAATAGAAAAGGAAGTTTTTCAACTGCAATTGATTTCCATTACAATACTTACATGGTCAAAACACAGGATGTGGTGCAAGCTTACTTGAAAATTATGAGGAAGGCAGAATAGTGGACATGAGCACAGGTCAACAAGTGCCATTGCTGACACCTCTGCATCGTGAATTAATGCGTCTTAGTGGAAAATAAGGCAGAGGCTCTCCATACATAATAATGAGTATTTTCATGTCCATGGAGGCACACATTACATGGACACTGACAATAGGCAGTTACTAGATACTTTCACCTTGTTTTCTGTGGAAAGATAAATCTTGACAGGTTCTCTGATTTATTTATTTTTCTGTTGTCTAACAGTGGCAGTATTGTGGCTGTAATGTGACATTACTCAAATGCAGAGAATAAATGAACACGAAGAAACCATTGCAGCTCTAATCTGACAAACAGTAGTAGCCTGGAAAAGCTTAATACATTATTCAGTAGCAAGGGGTGGAATCACAGAGCTAGCAGATGTAAAAGATTAATTGTACAAGATCCTCAGCTCCTGGATATGCATTGCTCTTGAAATGCATTAAAAACATTAGTATGCAAAAATGGTGATGAAAAGCTAAACAAAACTATGCTCAAAATAAATTTGGTTTGAGATTATACCTTTCCACAGAGATTTTATTTGTGTTTATTTTAGTAGCACTTAAATACTTTCAGTACATTTAATTTGGATTTATTAAGATATTTAATTCATATAAAATAAATACTTTATAAGTGAGAACATATTTATTCCATAACAATAAAACAGAAAAAAACCCAGCAAAATACAGTCTGCTAAAGTGAAAAATTGCTAAAGCAAAATTACTTCATTATAGAGATTAAGATACATTTGTTAAATCACAGGGGAATATGCCTTCACATGCAGCTTTAAACTTACTTATGGAGCCATGCATAGCCAAATGTACATGTGGCCAAATTCGCACCTCCAGACTGTTTAGGTAGCTCTCTGAATAGCCAGTTTCTACAGAAAAAGGCATGCAACTTGCTCTAAATCACTAGCTGTATAATTGTTCCCTTGAAAGGTTGTCCAAGTAGCCATCAAATCGTATTTGTCAGGTCTTAAATAATTCATATTTACCAACTGTTATCTCATTAACAATTAACAAACATTTACTAAATGCAGATTGTATGGTAACTTGGATTAAAAAAAAAGTAGAAAAGTAGTTTAATTGTGATGGTTGTACAAGTTTGTTGTCAATCAAGGAGCTGGTGAGTGCAGAGGCATTTCAGAGGCTTCACCTCTTCCAGTCACCTGGAGCAGTTTCTGACTGGCCAGCTGCAGCTCTAAAGAGCCAACTCAGTACATGTCTGGGTTCTTTGTGGGCACACAATCCCAGTGTCATGTGATCCCATGCTAGTAAGTTATAAAGGCAAATCCATGGGTCTCCACAGCAGAATCCTTTGCTTTCATGGCTGAGCCTTGTCACTCAGGACCATGTAGAGCTATCACTGTCCCAAAGATTGATCCCATTGGACTATCCTGTTTAGCGGAAAATTACTCTTTCTGTGGCAGAGGGAGGTTGGAACTGGATGATCTTTAAGGTCACTTCCTGCTCAAACCATTCTGTGATTCTATTTCTTCTGAAGCTGAGTTTCCCCCTACCCTAAGATATGTTGGGGGTCACCTGCAGAGCCCAGCATGAGGCACCTAATCACATCTTCATGCTCATCTGAGATAAGATGGAGGAGAGGAAATAGACACAAGAATCACCAGAAAGTATTGCAAGAGCTTTGTATTCTACTGAATAAGGCACACCACTGTTGGAGGGCAAATCTCTCTTCTTTTCTGAGAGTTATTTCCAGGTTTTATTCAATATCCTGCCTAATACACAGGACATACACAAGGAGCCAGAACCAGACAAAGAGAGAACAGATATTCAAATCACTTCCTGGTCATAACTTGAATTGACATTGGCATTTGTGTACATGAAGGCAATAATCAGTGGCTTATGAGCTGGTGTCTTCCCCTGTGCCTGCTTCTCTTTACAGGCTTGACAAGCCTGTCCCTAGTCTGCAGGTTTTACTCTTCTCTATCCTGTAGGTCCACCTTGTGTCTTCACCACTGTTACATATGCCATTGGAAACTAATGGGCAGATCAAGGAGCTGGGCTAGAGACTGTTAATTTTGCATCTCTTCTACCTGTGTAAGTAAATGCTGAGAAATTGTTCTCCATTTCTATTTCCCTTTAAAATTTGCATCTCTTTTTCATACTTGAAAAATGTCTCAAATGCCCACAGTCTGGTACAATTTTTCCAATACTTATCCGGCCTAATGATAGACATTTGTCATCTAAAAAAATCTTGCCCTGCCTTTGTCTTTATTTGTACCACCACAATAAAATACTACTGCATCTAATCTAGTAGCTACAAGCAATAGAATTTAAGGATACAGTTCTATTTACACAAAGATGTTATCAACTGCTGTCTCTCCACTAGCTATAAAGGAAGTCTGTAGTGACCAGTTCTGATGTAGAAGTCTACTCTTGATCAAATTAATCCCAAAACTACTCTATAGATGTGTTGCATCTAAAAATAAATGTATCAAAATAGCTGTAGTACATCTTTAGCCACTCTTTTCTAGCAATAACTGAAGTGGAAATCCCATTTTATTTTGCACATCCTTGGGTAAGCACATTGCTGCTGATTTTCAACTACCTGATACTATTTAAGTTAGAACTCTCCAAACAGTTATTTATATTACTACGAAGTCACTTAACATCATGTGAGGTAGTAGATGAGCACTGAAGAATCCGAGAAGCCAGTTTCCAGGAATATGTGAGAAATGAAGGAACAGGAAGCAATGTTTATAAATGGAAAGCTAGGAATTGGAGATAATTTTGAACAGAAACTAGTACATAACAACACAGTCAGTAAGTGCATGTAACAGCTATCATCCTTACGGTAGCATGAGCATACTGCATACAGGGGACCTCATCTTGACGTTGCTAGCCCTAAGGCAGCAGAGGGTTTTGAAGTGTCAGCTTTTGCTTTGTCCTTAATCTACAGAGAAGATCCACACAAGGAAAGTTGACTCGTGTGCCACTATCCAACTCTCTCTTTGTACTGCTCCACTACTGCTCAACACCTTCCTGAGTCACTTCAGTGNCCCAGAGCAGGCCTCGCTGAACACAGATAAGCCAGGCCCAAACACCGGGAGCTCGTCAGCGTGCGAGCCCGAGAAGGAAAAGAAAGCAAAAAAGGAAAGAGAACACCTCCTCCTTCGGTTTATATACACCTGATTACGTAAAGAGATGGGATGGAATACTTCCTAGATCTTGACCCTGGTTACCAAGGAAGGCCTACAAAAAAACAACCCATCACACTAAGTGAATTTTTTTATACGGTTTTCTGCTGGATTAGCACACGTGAATTGCTCTGTAAAGGAACAGACAAGACCAGAAGCAACAGGGCAATAGGAGAACTTACAGAGCTAATAGTTAAAAAGTTGGAGGTCACACAACATGAGCCAAATTCTCAGCTTCCATTCAAAAAGATGTTTCTGCTCTATCCCATTTCCCATCACACACTCCCAGTACTTCACTTATGTGAACATGAGTTATATGCTGCAGGGCTAAAGCCTAATCCAACAACAGCAGCAAGCAATTAATTTCCAGCCCTCTCAGCATTCTGGTGGGCATTGTCTTGGAAGACAGCAAAGTGCTTGTAACATTTCTCCTGCTACTGTTAGTGTTAAAGGAGGTGACAAAGTGAGGTTACATAGTTTAAAATTCAGATCTACAGTGAGGAGAACAGCTCTGTTAGCAGCATCACAGATTTAAACTCCAACTGTTTAAATAAAAAAACCAACCAAACAAAAAAACACCCCAATATTAGGGTCAGAAGTACCAGGGATGAAGCTTAGAATTGTAGCCATTGAAATGAATAGTTGAATGAGATCAAGGCGACCAAACATGCACAGAAGCAGTTTCAACCCCAAGTAGCTGCTAGGCAAAGCATTCAGATTGTGATGCCAGTTTATGCACAGTGAAGGTATGGGTGTACATGATTCACCCATTGAAAATAACTCTCTAAAACAGATTTTGCACTTAATCTGTAATAACCTGCCTATTAGAGAATCAATCAACACAACAGATATTTTGCATTTCAGTCATTTGTTCCATCTTTCAGTTTTAGCCAAACAACCTGCATGAACATATACATCATCCTCTGACCTGCAGCTGCAAGGAGCCAAATCACCAAGTGTCAACTAGATGCTAGAATTTAATTTCATGTGAAAATTCTGATATTCCTATACTTGCTTTCATCCCATATTGTGATATGAAGTCATAAAACAATCACACAATTAAGGAAAAAAGAACAAAGAAAACTTTACTTTGAAAATACTGAAGTGACCATTTGTTTCAAATTAAATTTGTCAGAGTTGCTCCATAAAATGTGCTCTTTCAGTGTTGTCAAGCTATCTAGGAATGATTCATGACTTATAACAAAAATCTGAACTTGAGGCACTTTAGCTTACAAAGAGGAGCCTAAGGGAGGATGTGACAACAACTTTCAAAGACAGAAAAGGTTACTGAAAGGGTGAAGAAGAACTGATACTCCTTGGCGATAGTGGGCAAGACAAGAAGTAATGGACTGAAAGAGCAGAAAATATAATGTAATACCATAGGAACATGTGTCCTTTCTAGGAACAGGTTAAAAATGAGCTGACCTGTTTGGGGAAGCTTGAGATTCTTTAAGAACATAGGAGATGAACATGTGTCAGTAAGTATCACTGATGTGCCCATGACAAAAGGATTGTACTATGTGAGCCAGCAAAGTCTGCTCCAGACTTACGAATTTGTTCAACACTGAACTGAACCCATCTGAGCTGCTTGGTGCCTGGCAGCAAATAATGCTCTTTGTGGTAGTACTCTGGACAGGGCCCCTGGTTGCCTAGCACTGCCATTCCCATGATGAAAATCCACTGAGTGAAGGACTGGGGGGGATAGCAAAGAGAGGTGTGATGTACCCTAAGTGGAATAATTCAATTAAATTGCTGTCTCCATTCAAAACCAAACACCCTCAGGCAGTGAGTTCTCACCCATTTTGCTCTACCTCATGTGTCACTTGGAAAATCTAGTTTTTCAGACTAAGGTACTTTTTTTATCTGCTGCAAGGTCCAAAGGTTAAACCATTTACATTTTAATTTACCAGTATCCCACAACGGCGTCAGTGAGTGCTGAGAGGTGTTTGTTCTAGCAGAAAAGTGGATAGCAACCAGAGCCTCCTACAATGGAAGGACACACACTCCGCTACTGATGCTGGTCCCTGGAAGCATTCATTTTCTGAAAGTCATTGAGAGACTGCTTTGGGAAGTGAATAGAAGTGCAGTCTTGTTTAAAAAAGTCTTTCCAGCTGAGAGATTATGTCATTCTTGTGAAAGATGGCGTGTTGCTCTGACAACATGTACTTTCAGGTATAAACTGAGAATCATAGCAAAAGAGAGCTCATCACAGACTCTTAACTCTGCAGAGGTGTCAATGCAGTTCAAGCACAATTTGAGTAGCTTGATTTCTCCTGCTGTTCCTAAGGGAAGGGTGCAAAGTTACAGCAACAGGTATATAGAACAGTAAACACCATTGAGACTCTGTGTACTTCAGAGAGAAGAGCTTTCCAAATTTGTTATGTAGCAGATCAGCTGGTGTGTTGATTCAACTGATGCAACATAGCAATTGAAATTACCATTTGCACTGTGACCAATCTGGGACATGTGTTGCCTTTGGGTTTCTCTGGGAGAGAGATGTGAAAGCTCTGTGCTGCAGGGAATGCTGTGGGCAGAGGAAATATGAAAAAGAAAACAAAAGCTATTTTACTACACTTGTTATTTCCATGAATGAGATTGGGTGAAGAGATATGTCCCTCTCATTTCCATCACTACGTTTAATTAGCTAATACAAATGAAGTGCTTTCCACCATTTTCTGTGTTTCTTACACTTTAAATAGGCCTCTACATAGACCTGCACATTCATCATCTTTGAAGGAAGATGCTTCCTTTGAGAGGAAGTGCATTTCTTTGCTGCAGTTTGAGGTAAGAAGGTCAAATAATGGAGTAGACTGTCATTCTTTCAGCTGAAAGGCTCTTGAGGAGTGCCCTTGAACTGCCAGGAAGGAATATTTTTTTCTTCTTCTTCAGATGCATGTAAGAAGTTTATGTTGTTCTTTTAGCAGCACACTTTTCCATTTGGGGTTCTTTCTGCACCACTCTTTCCTTAACTAACTGTAACATTGTGTGTGTTTGATTGTGGTGATGCATGTCCGCTCCACCAAGATTAGGGGAAATGTATATCTTTATTATTTTGCTTCACTCTCTCTGGCTCAGTAGACATTCTCCCTTCTTCCTTCAGCATTCTCCATGCCTATAATAAGATTTTTCTCATTTAGAATATAGGAAGGCAGAAATTAATTGAGGGTTACAGGTGGTTTGTGCAGTGAGTAATTCCTAAAAGCCTACTAGCAGTAAAAGTGGCCCTCATTAAACTAACATGAGTGTTGCAGGTAGGAGAGTCTATTTCCATTTGGGAAAGATAGGTTTAAATCCAAATTGTCTTGGAAGCTTGCCAAATTTTATAATGAAAAGTTGTGTGCAGAGACAAAAAGGAAATTGATGCCTTAGCCGAAAGTGTCTAGGAAATATGCCAAACTTCGTTGCCTTATTTATTGACACTTTCAGAAAATCCACTTATCTAGGAGGCTGTTTCCCTGTCCTGAAGCAGTGCTGCTTTTCAGCAGACTGACTTCCTATCAAGGTGGTGTTCTCTGTCCTAGAATCCCCGGGATTACTCTCAGAAATATTTCAAAGGATGCAAGCCCCTTATGTGCCAACCAGATTTAATGAGGTGTCATGTTTGTGAGAATAGGTAAGTAGTTCCTTTTTTTTCTTTTTATTATTTTGTGACTTTCTCAGTAGCACAAGCAATACAGATATAAAAAAAACAAAGATACCTTGATGTATGGGTCTGAATGCCAGGCGAATGCCAGGTACCTGCCAAAGCCTCTCTCACTCCCCTCTGCAACTGGAGAGAAAATATAATGAAGAGTTCATGAGCTGAAATAAGGACCAGGGGAGATCCCTCACTGATTACCATCTCAGGCAAAACAGACTCTGAGTGGGGATATTAATTAAATTTATTACTAACAGAGTCAGACTAGGAGAATGAGAAGCAAAATAAATCTTTAAAACACCTTCCCTTTCCCCTCACGCCTCCCCTCTTTCTCAAGTTCTACCTCATTCCCCCCCAGCACCTCAAAGAGATGGGGAATGAGGGTTACGGTCAGTTTATTACAGATTGTTCCTACTGCTGCTCAGAGAGAGGAGTCCTTCCCCTGCTGCAATGCGGGACACTTTTCCATGGGGTGCAGTCCTTCAGGCACAGGCTGCTCCAGAGTGGGTCCCCCACAGGGCTGCAAGTCCTGCCAGACAAACCTGCTCCAGCGTAGGCTCCTCTCTCCATGGGTCAGCAGGTCATTGACAGAACCCTGCTCCAGCACGGGCCTCCCACGGGGTCACAGCCTCCTTCAGGCATCCACCTGCTCCCGTGTTGGCTCCTCCACAGGCTGCAGGTGGATCTCTGCACTCCCGTGGTCCTCCATAGGCTGCAGGACCACCAGCTGCTTCACCAGGATCTGCACCACGGGCTGCAGGAGAACCTCAACTCCTGCACCTGGAGCACCTCCTACCCCTCCTTCTCCACTGACCTTGGTATGTGCAGACTTGTTCACATGTTCTCACTCTGCTCTTCTCTGGCTGCAATTTTCATATGCCCAAGAACTTTTTTTTTCCTTCTTAAATATGTTATCACAGTGGTGTTACTGTCATTCTGATTGGCTCAGCCTTGGCCAGTGGTGTGTCTGTCCTGGAGCAGCTGGCATTGGCTCTGAAGGACATTGGGGGAGTTTCTGGCAGCTTCTCACAGAAGCCACCCATGTAGCCCTCCCACTACCAAAGCCTGGCCACGCAAACCCAATACACTTGCTTATAGTTATTACAAAAAACAGATTAAAATCACCTATTCTTACAAATTACTGCAAATATTTTTCACAAATCTCATGTCAACATATTAATTCTATCTATCTATTTCTGAAGTCCATGAACTGCATATAGGATGTTCTTTTTATGGACTGAGTGTGTTATTTTCTTTTGGAAAAAAATTGTAAATGAATGTGGTGCTTATGAAAATGAAGTATTATCAATACTAGCTCAAGCTGGGCATAGTGCCAGGAAGTTGTGGAAGAGCTACAGGGGAAAGCTTGCCTAAATGCCTAGTAGCTTGCTTTCCAGAACCCCTTCTATTTCAGTTCTGGCTCACTCTTGATCAAATAGTGCATAATTAATGAATTATGATCACATATATGGTGGTGTGGTAATAAAAATGAATGAGGACAAGTATGTGGCTACCAAAATTAGACCCGGATATCAGATGAGGTTTTAATTGTTCTCAAATTCCATCAAACTTTAAATAAAAAGATTAGGAAATTAAATACTTGAGGTGTCACCAGTCAAAAAAAATGACTACCACTAGAGTGTCTTCTATTTTTCCTCAGCTGGAAGTCATATGGCACTGACTGAAAGCTGTGAAAAATGCTCTTCCTGTCACAGCATCTGGCTTCTTGGGAGCCTTGATTGGCTCATTTCATTGGCTATTTCTGCATTGACTACAAATTTCTCACACTGTTGTTTGGCTATTTGGTTTACTTGGTACACTTAGAAAATGTTTTAGTTAATTTCATTTGAATTTAGAGAATTTCAGGACTTTAATTTTATTGAAAAATCCTGCAGTGTGTGAATCACTCATCTTTGACTGCCAAGTTTCCATTAAAGTTGAAGAGAAAGAGTGTTAAAGAGAAAAAAATGTTAAATGTGAAGTGTTTTAAGGCAGAATTTAAGGAATACAGAGGATAAATTAAGATGCCAAAAAAACCCTGCCCTTCTCTGTCATTATCTAATGTGTGACTCTGAGCCACCCAGTCCTGCCTAGCTGAGGAAGAGAGTGATAGAGTGGCTTTTGTGAGCATCAGGCATCCAGTCAGGGTCAAGCCACCACATTTTCCAGCCTCTTAATATACTCTAAGGCTTTCGACCTCTTTTGTAGTGAATAATAACCAGATTAAAACAAAATGGTTGAACACAGGCATCAAACCCTCATGTACAGGCACCTAAAGTTGTAATGACTTTTAAAGATCCTGAACCTAAGTAATTGACAACAGGGAGACCAAAATCTGCAGTAAAGAAGTCACTTAAGTGAACATGTGCAGAAAACACAGAACACTTTTTTAGGCATTATGGTGCCATTTTAGGCATTATGGCTGACCTTATTTTTCATTTGCTTTGGAATGCTGTGATTGGAATTTTCCAGATTTAAGCATTCAAAGAATTTATCTCTTTTTCTCATTCCCCACACTTCAGAGCAACAACATGTGCATGCACACACTTCTATAAAATTTTATCAGTCAACGGAAATGATCTAATATTCATATAACTGTCATGATATGCATTTCCAAACAGAATCATATTGTATTTTCAAATACGAAACCTTATACCTGAGAAGCTGCTGAGAAGCCCGGTGTGGTTCTGGTGTCTTTTGGTGTCACTGTTGACTGGTAAGAAGCTGTGAAACTTCAAATAGCTCCATCACTTCCCGTCCATGGACCAAAATCCATTTCAGTCCAGGCTGTCCCAGGATAAAGTCTGCCTTGCATCATCATTACCAAAGCACCAGGCTGTGATGCCAGATGACTGCCTGGATCGTCTGATGTGCAGTTGTTAACCCCCGCACATGTAGCGTATGTAATTCATCATGCTTGGAAGTCTCTGCTCCAAAGAGTGAGACTGCAGGAGTGAACCAGCCTAGACTGCTCCAGATATTGCTAAGCCCTAGTTCCCCAAACTGGAGGTTGCTGTAGGCCTCATAATTTGGAAACTGTTGTCCTTGAGTGCAAGAATCAATGAAGACTTCATTTCATTTTAATTTGTGTTCTGCAAGCCCACAGCCCTATCACTACAAGAACATCCCTTATATCCTTCCTGGGACATCTCCAGCCTCCACCAGAACTCCTCATACCTTCACTTTCCCAGAGCTCTGCCTTTTCTGCCTTGTTTCCCCTGTAGTTACAACAGAAATAGTAAGTGTTGTGACCAGTTTGACACTGTTTGAACAGGTGTACAAAAGGAGCTCACCACTTTCAAGCTCATGATGGAATATTTACTTCTGCAATACATTGTTTTAGGACTCCCACTCCTTCATAGACTCACCTTCCATGAAGTGTGTCAGATTTAACTATCTTTGAGACATTTTAGTGAAATGTAATTGAAATTATACCAGCAGATTTGAAAGATATTAGGAGAGGATAAGCAGACAGATGGGCGGAGAAAATTATTTAAGACTTGTTTCCTAAGGAAATCAGGCTAAAACCAGGCTATTTTCCTAATTTTGCAGGAGAAATTTATTTTAATGTCAACAACTACTTTAGAAAAACTTGGCAAAGCCTGAAATGTCCATGTAGACTTATCTTCATGTGACAGTGTTTCGAGTCGTGACTACTGTCTATGTAAGGATTTATCTCACCATGTGTAAAAGTTGTCATGGCAACAGCTCTCTGCAAATAATTATATAAATAATAAATGGAAGATTTTATGAGCTTACATTAGGGCTGTAGTTCTCATATAGCTGCATTTTGCTGCACAGATTGAAGAAAAGGGTCACACAAAGTTTTTCTTGGTGGGCATATTTATTTGCCTTGCTCAGGCAATTAAAGCATTTAGTTTAGGAGATGAATACTAAAAATTACTAATTCAGAAGATAAACATTGGCCAAAACCCAGTGAGAAATAATGAAATTTATGTTTCTTAAAGCCAGAGGTCAGAAACACAGGTTCTGAGTCTCTCTGAGAACCGTGAAGCAAATTAAAGGCTGCCTTAACAAGACTCCTGGGATTCCACCTGTACAGACAAATTCCCAGCAGATACAGAACCACCATAGAGCTGCTTTAATGTCCTTCTTTATACCCTGGACAGGCACCATGACCATGGAAAAGTTGTATAACAATGTTCTTGCCCTCTTTGTATCTCTGGCTATCTTAATCCAACACATGCTGGTCAAAGTTGCTATAAATTAACCTGCTCCCTACTCTTTTCTGATCTTTCCTCAAGTACATATCTCTGCTCTTACAAGAGGGAATCTGAGTAATCATCCATATATATTTCACATGTTCTCAGGGCCACGTTCTGTAGAGATTCTCCGCACAGAGCTCTGATTGAACACATGCAGGGCTGCCTACAAAAAGCAGTGAGGAGCCAGGTTTTATATCTTTTCATCAGAAGGTATTGAAGTCTCTTCATTAGATCTATGGGGGTTTTGTGTGTAGGAATGCTCTTTAAAATTAAGAAATGGAATTAGTGCTTTGGTAGGAGGGGCAGACGGAAAACTATTGTTCATCACTTAAAACTAGTGAGAAAGAAAATGTGCATGTGTTTATTAGATGGTTTCATCAGTGATGACTTATTTTCATCAGTCTTGGTGAATCATGAGGCATTATTTTCATATGCAGCCTGATTGGCTAACATTATTCTATATTATCCTTAGTATTTTGGATTAATGAAGAGGTAAACACAATGCTTGGCTCATCAGTTCAACATTTCAGGCAATTTTTAATCATGATTCCCCTAATTGTTTCTTTAAATTTATTTATAATTACCATAAAGCCTGTTATATTAAATAGGTGGATCATATTTATGTGGACATATATGTATATTTATACATATATTTATATTTTATATATATATTATCTATAATGTCTATATAGAAAATATATAAAATGCACAATTAATAGAAACAAAGACAGATTGATCCAGCAGACTTAATTATGAACTTCAAATCATATCGATAAAAGTATCTTCTGCTAAAATTTTGAGACTTTTTTAGTCTCCTCTAAGTAAAAATAAAGATCCATTTTTCAATATGTCTTTAAGGTATAAAAAACACACTTTTTTTTGGACTAAAGCTCAATGTGAGTTCTCAGCCAAGATTTTCATAAGCATTGTCCTGAAACCGGCTCCCTCTTTTTAAGCCAGGAGACCAACAGCCTAAATATGTCCATAAAACGAAGTTGGCTGTCTGTCAGATAAGCAAATCTCAAATTGCAGGAAGACTGAATTCAGCAATGTGTCTAGTTTTAACACACGAGTAATCTCACTGACCTTATACTTTTAGTCTAAAACAACATATAATGGTACTTTCAAAAATAAGCAGGAGGGCAGTCCAGACTGTTAAGCATTGCCTCAATTACCCTACTGGAAAAATGGCAGATAGTTGCTTTTCTAGTTCAGATTTTTGAATTAAGGAGTTTAGGTGGTCAACCAAGACATACATAGTTGACACTAGTAAAGTCTGTATTTTAAACAAAGATGTGTATCTTGTTAAACATAGCCTCTCAAGCTGTGTTCTTTCAAGTGAGCAGCATCCAAAAGTGCAAACTCTTTTAATTCATCACCTTCTAATTTCTGGTGGATGAGTCTCAAAATGGTCCACCAATTATGTGTCTAATTCTGTTTGCTACATTTGCTTTGCTTCATATGACAATAAGAGGCCACCTGGATCAACATCCAGGTGTCCTCAAATCAAAGGCGATCAAACCATCTCTAATCCCATGTAACAATCTTCATCCCTTTAGAACAATGACTGGAATTTCACTAAATATCTGCCTGCAGGATGAGAGGACTTCCAATTGAGAAATATGGTGAGATTTCTGGAGCAAAAATGACCAACTTATCCTAGGAAGTGCATCATAATACAGAAGGCAAAAACATAAATCAACATTCCCTGATGGTATAATGGGGGAAAAATCCTCACTGCATCCAATCATACAGTTGTTTAGCCCTGAATGCAAGACAGACACCACTGATCATAAGACAGTTTACTATCTCTATAAGCAGTTGCCCATGAAATGTCCTTTTGCTAGCTGTGGCTATTCTTCAGTCCTCCAAAGGACGTAAACCACCAAATTTCCCTCCAACTCTTTCTCAAAGCCAAGTTATATATTTGCAGTAAAATAAACAAACCACAAATTTCTTCCTGTGCTCTGCAGGTGGTCAAGAACCCTAAAATATGTTTTCAGTTAAAAAAACTAGCAGTATGTGGAACAAGTCTAGATGACCAAATCTCTTCAACCTTCACTTGCATCTCTACCAGCAAAACCAGCACTGGAAACCTTAATCACAGGCTTGACTTGCAGGCTCCGGGATTAAGCTCACCTTATAACAGAAATACAATCAGCCATTTCAGATTTTGACCCTATTCTCTTCTAACTTGAAGCCTGTTCTAGAAACTTACTCCTTCAGTGTTTATAAACTTTGTCTTTACTTATCCTTTCTTAGCAAGGATCTCCTAGATCCACAGGAAAGACCAGTATGGTGATCAATGTGCGGCAAGGCACAGAGCAAACACGTGAAGTCTTGACTGAATAGAGATTTGCATATTTCTGTACCATTTTGAACTGGCTTGGAAATTGAACTTTTTTGGGAACTGAACTTTTTTGGGAGATTACTGCAGTATGATGAAGTTGCAGCATGATGTTTCCCCAGCAAAGTCTGCTGGGCTTACCTAGTTGGCCATTGAGAGCACAAAACAGAGCAAAAAACCCTGTATATTCTATCAGTACATTCCCTAAAACCACCACATTTTGAGCAAAAATATGTCAACTTCAGAATTAAAACAATGGAGTTTATTTTAGCATAAAAATTGCTTCCAGATCTTTGCTGCTTTTCAGATTCCAGCAGCTCTAACCTCTGCTAAAATACTGTTGTTCAAGCAGAGGTCGTACCCCCTGCTAACTGACAGCTCACTTGTCCTCTGGAGAAAGGAAAACTGTACATGCTACATGTTAGAAGGAAAACATAACATAACCTGGAGTCCAGAATAGCTTGAATTTCATCAAATCCACTAGGAAATAAGCTTAAATGCAATACTGAGGAGCTGACCTATGTCTCTTGTGCTCTGACTTTTTCTTAAACTGATCAAACATCTTTACTTTTGACAGTTTACTCTGTCTAGCACTTTTCCTCATCTATTGCTGGTTCATGTACCATCAGCTCCCCAATGCAAATAAAAATCCTAATACTCTGCTTTAGGGCAGAACAATTTATATTCCATTTCCCAAAGAAGACGTCTCAAAGAGAAACTAGCACAATGAATGGCAGCACTACATTATTTCTTCCCTCAGATTTTCTTCCTTTTATTTGTGGTGGTCCAAGTTGGTGCCTGTATCATGACACTGATTCCAGCAACAGCTGGTTAACAGCACTCATGAAACCCACACAGATCAGATAAATTTGTACAGGTCTAGATCAAGCATAGCAGGATGTCAAACCACATTATAAAGCAAGCAAACAAACAAAACGCAACATTGCATAGACAGTGGGGGCTTTTCCCTAAGATGACAAATTCAGATTTCATATGTATGCAGCAACCCAACAGTAAACACATCTACACACTTTCAGTTTATTAAATAGCAGCACATTTGCTGAAATTGTTTTAAAATGTCTTTACATTCATTCCTTCACATGTCAGGTTTCGTAGTAGTTGTGTTTTCTTGGTTTCCCACATAGCTGGATCTTGCACAGGAACTCTGATCATTGCTGTAGCTGATGTCTCAAAGGGACAGTAATATTGTGTGTCTGAATTGCAGTGGAAAACACACCCCAAATCCAGCCATCTTTTTGTACTGTCATGGACGTTGCACATTTCCAGTGCTGTATTTAAACAGAAAAGATGCCTGTAGAGAATTTCCTAAATTGTCTGATATTATAGACTGAGCACTGTCCTTGTAATATTACATTTCAGAAGAGACAAAATCCAAAGTTAGGAAAAGCTCATACTTTTTTTCATTTCTGCCCTATTCTCTGGGTATCTAAATGTGTCTTCTTCTGCACCCTCAAACCACTATGTATTATTTTCAATTTTGATGCTACTGACTGCAATAAGGGAAATAAAAAATAGTGAATTTGTCAATTGTAAAAGATGGAAAAGGATCCTCCAGCTATGTACCTTCCATTTTATACTTGTTGGAACTATAAACACTAAACAGTAAGCAAATTACTACCCTTAGGTCTTACACACCTTGCACAGGAAAATCAGTAGGCGTTCCTAAATATGGCAGATCACTCTGAAAGTTGGCAAGCTACTCCAGAGTTGAATTCACCCAAAAATCTGGCTTGTGGGCTCTTCCTGGGAGCAAGCAGAACTTGAGGCACCCCTCCATCAGAACTCCATGCAGAGCAGCAGCTCCAGCCCAGTCCAGGGATGGTGAAATGCCACTCCCCTTCTGTGATAAGGGCACCCAAGGAAATCAGCTTTGGGACTCCTCCACAGTTGGTACTTGTATCCCGCTTGAGGACAAAATCTGGCTTGGATTTGTAATAATTTGTAAAGCTCCTTTTAACAAACAATCTTTTTTTCTTCTTCTCTCTGCAACTCAGTCTTTGAGGTTTATAGAGAACTAAAGGGGTACATTTGAGAGATGCTACTTTGTCTTCTCAAAACAGTCCCTGCAATCATGAGATGATTAAACAGCTGAAAATATACTCAGTGTCAAGGGCAATTCATTTGCATGAGCTGTACTAGCTAGATAAGCATGGTCCTGTTTTGGACTCTTTGTACAACCAGAAGACACTCTCCAAAAGTCATAAGTGTTCTGAAAACCAGCTGAAGAGACAGGGATGAGCTTCACTCTGAAAAGCAAGCTCTATTTAAACTTTCATCCTGCATTTAGCACCTGTTTCTGATCGACAGCTGTTTCTGGTCTTTACACCGAAACAATAGTGCATGTAATCTACAGATACAGACTCTGAATTAGCTCCTGTCATAGCATGCAGGTGATTTACTTGAAATGAGTCAGCACACATTTGAAAGTCTGCAGTGCGCACTGAGCCCATATCTTTTATTCCTTAGACTGCCATGGGGTGTTTAGTCTGTGCCAAGAAGGAGACATGTGACTGACTTGAATAATACCAAGTTATAACCAGCACATCTCTGGGTTAAAGACCTGCTTGAAGAATTTCTCTTCACTGCACTCAAAAACTATCTCTAAGTGAAGAGTCACAACACACGTGCAGCAACACAGTGAGGGGCTGCGCAATGCCAGTGGGAATCCACAAATATCCCAGAGTTAGAGAGCAAAGGGTTCCACAGAAGTCTCAGTTATGCCACTGTTGCTCCATTCTTACCACTCTTGTACCACAAGGGGCTGCAGATTAGATGGAAAACCCTCAACCAAATCTTCCCTCTCCTTCCCTTCCTACTGTCAAGCCACACAGTAAATAAAGATGCAAAGGCTGCCATTAAGCTGAAGTTGCCCTTCCTTCCTTCCTGTCTCTGTGACTAGAAGGGGACTCCCTGCTCTCTGTGCTGCTGGGTACTCACAGTGGGGTGCTTGTGAGGGGCAGACACATTGACTTACCTCCAGGCAGCTCAAGAAAGCTCAGACAATTTGTACTGGCACAGGATCTGACCCCTATATTTACAACTGATGCAACTCCAAGCACTCATGAAATATTAGTTCTGTTAGTTATGCCAAGAACAAAAGCTGAATAATTGGTTGAAAATGTACATAAGTCAATTTGCCCCCAAAAGCTCCAGTATAAAACAAGTGTGCTTTTCCATTGCAATTAAATGATAGTTGGGACTCACTATTATTTAAGGCAAAATAGGTGATTTATCTGTGCAGCCTTGGACTGAGTTTTCTCTATTGTCAGGAGTGGCAGCTAACAGCATTGTTTGGGTGCTGGTGAAGGAGGGGGAAATGCAGCTTCAAACCCTTACTCTTCTGCCAGTGGAAACATATCTTCAAGAAGTAGACTACCTTGATGAACCACAACCCAAATACAAGAACCAGTTTTATTGTTAAAAACACAACTCCAGTCTCCAGAAGACGTTCTTGAGCAAACACACAGTGTTGATCAGACCAGTTGCTGCCCTTTGTTCAGAGCTGACTATTCGGGTTTTCCTGTCCTGCTGGGGTAGACCAAACAAGGAAAAGAAAATCTACATTTGCTTGTCAGTGGATAGGAACTTTTCCCGAATGTTTCCTGGTTGATTCTCTGCCAGCTTGTCCTGATAGTTGGGGCCCAACACTGCAGCAGGAAGCCTGGCAACTTCAAAGCCTCCAGCAACCTGGGAAGAAAATCAAGGCAGGTAAAGGCTTCCAGATGCTGAGCTTCTGCAGCCAGACAGCTGGAAAACCCAGGCAGATCAGGGTATCTTGTCAGTTATGGTTAGGATTGTTTTGACAGGGTATAACATTTTCATGTACTGAGACAAATTATGGATGTCTTCCCATGCAGTAAGAAATTCCATTTTGCTGGATGTTGCTCTGATGTAAAATTGTTTGGGGCAGGGGGAGTAGGACTTTCTGGAGCTCAGGAATTCCAGGCTTTGCCTTCTTGTACCAGACAAGAACCCAAAGTCTGCTGCCCAAGAAACTTTTCAGCTTCCTGAAAATTGTGCGAAGTGTTTAACCCTTGGTTTGTTCATCCTAGAGAAGTGAAGACTCACTGCAATCTTCAACATCCTCATGATGAAACAGAGGCTCAGGCACTGATCGCTTCACTCTCATGACCAGTGACAGGACTCAAGGAAATGGCATGAAGCTGAGTCAGGAGAGGTTTAGGTGAGGTGTCTGGAGAAGATTTTTCAATTAGAAGGTGATTGAGCACTGGAACAGACACCCCAGGGAAGTGGTCACAGCAACAAGCCTGTCTGTGTTAGAGAAGAATTTGGACAATGCTTTCAGACACATGGTGTGACTCTTGGGGTATCCTGCACAGGGCTGGGAGTTGGACTCATTGATCCTTGTGGGTCCCTTCTAACTCAGCATATTCTGTGATTCTGATTCTATTCTTCTATGAACATCTTTGAGCACGAACATAATACCCTGGTTCTAGACACCAGAACTATTTTTCTTCAATTCAGCTTCCCTTTACACTCCTTTGTGAGTAATCATTTGGCAGCTATTATAGAACACTCATGTTTACCGATAAAACAGAAGCTCTGTAACATAAACTGCACTTAGGTGCTAATGCTATGATTTTAAAAGTATGAGTATCTGCTCATGAGGAATGGGAATGTTTTCTCTTTTAACCAGTGGAAAACTTGCCTTTAAAACTTTCAGACTAAATTCCTATACTTAGGCTATTCTCAGTGTTATATTCTGCTGTTGAATTAATCCATTCTTTCTCTCCTTGAAAAAGCATAGTCCCATGCTGACTTGCATATTGTTTAGACAAGCCTAATGCTCTACCCCTCATCTTGAATATTTGAGGAAAATCAATCAGCATTCTTCTGATGAACTTTGTAGGCACTGGTGTTAGACACTCGCTTAGACTTGCCTGCTTAATGGAAAATATTCTTATTCCAAGCACCATTTTTTTAAAGCAATAATGAGAAAACTATGAGTTTATGAAAAAGGGGTCACAGGTGAATGACAATTACTGGGCAGGAGCAAAATCCTTCTTAGGCAGTCAGTGATTGTAGGTAGGAATTCCTTTCAAGATTGAGCAATTGTCTTAAGTACCTACACTTGTATACACATACAGGATTAGCTATGCACCAGACAAAGAAAAGGAAACATATGCTGAAAAATCAGGGATAAGAAGAGAAGAGAGGCAGGCAAAAACTGCCAGGACAATTCTGAGATGTTTGGGAAATGACTGGCTTAAAAGCAATTCCTTAATTCACCTTTTGAATTTGTGCTGAGCTAAATGTCTCCTAGCTTCCTCTCCCTAGCTTTTTGTCCATCTGTCCATCCTCTGATTGCAGCTCCAGTGGGTGAAAAATCTACATTCTTATCTGTCTGGAAACTGCCTGGATTTAATTTAATCTCTAAAATCTCAAGTCTGGACAAAGTAAATCTATGCAGATAATATGATGTCTCAGATCTTTAGGATGAAGAAACTCGCTTCTTGTAAATTGGTTCTTTGAGACCAAAAAGTAATGGCTGCATGCCTGCCTGCTTGTTGTTGAGTGTTTGCTGCCTCACACAGCATGGAATATGCTGCATATGATACTATTCATGCATCCCTGGCCGGCGGCTGTGGCCGTGTGGGTAAAGCCGCCGCCCCTGGATCCGTGCTCCTTCTCGGAAGGACGCCGGTTCGAGCCCTGCGGGTCTCGCTCTGCCAACTTCGTCCGGGCTTGCCCCGGCCAAGGCTTAGAGTGTCCCAGGGCTAAAGGGGGTGGGGCCAGTTCCGCGCACGCTGAGCTCCACATAATAAATCCATTCGCGCAGGCATAAAAAAAAAAAAGCATGCATCCCTGCACTACTACACTTTTACTCTATCTGGTAGTTGCATGAATTTCCAAAGGGGAAACATTTCTGCTTTGAAGTCAGAGGGAATTAATTTTGCCAATATCTTTCCTTTCCTTCCACTTGCTTTCAATAGGAAAAAGGAAAAAAAGCCACAACAAACTCCTGGAGATAAAACAGCCTGTGGGCAAACCCACTCGCAATGACTTCGAAGGATGAACACTGGTTAATTTCTGTAATAAGGCTTCTGCCTTTCCTTAAATAGTGTGCTCCCCAATTCTGGTGGTCTTTTAAAACCCTCTCCTTATGCCAGCTACATTCACACCTGTCAGTTGTGCTAGAGCCCACAGGTGAAAGAAATTATTTGGGAACAACATTGGAGCAGTGGTGCACTCTGGGCCATCACACTCTTTTTGGGCAGAAGGATGGCAGCAAAGCCAGTCAGCCAACAGTGCCCACTGCTTCCAGTGCAGCCCAGCTGCAGCCAGGAATTGGGACTGATCTCTCCATGGCACTGAGGATGAAGAGAAATAAATCTTCAGAGATAAAATCATCCAGCTGTATTAGTCTAATGCTTGTCCCTTTCACAGACCCATAGCCACTGTATTCAGGCACACTGTGTGAAAGAGAGTTGATAATGCATCAGTGATTGTAATCTCTAATACCCACGTTTTCTATGCACTGCAGGTTAGTGAAGTCATGACATGAGCTAAGCCATCAGTAAATGAGAAGGCTATTGTCTCAACTGCCTCTTTCTTTTAGTGGATTTTCATAGGCTTTGTTTTGGGGGAGGAAATGACAATAAAAAAAATGTGATTTTGGTTTCAAACGGAGTATCAGGGAAAGGAAATTAATATTAAGGTAGCTGCTGTTTGAAAAAGGCTACATATCTCTGAAATGCTATTGTGCCACTAAATGACAGTCCATGAAAAGACAAGATTTTGTTGCCATCAGCTGAGTCACCTCTAAGACATCAAGGAACAGTGAATGTAGTGATCATCTGAGGAGTTTTTGCACATTTTCTTTGGGGATGATGCTGGATGATGATTCATTTGATCTACATGAACTGAAAATGGAAGAGTTGTAATGTTCTAAGATTCTTCTAAGAGCAGAAGTCAAACAGCGAGAGAAAGTCATCCTGACTAGGTATTCCTGACATCCAACTGCAATATATTTGCTTGGCCATTTTACTAGGCTGTTCCTGCATGTACATGGAACATAGCAACAAATAAAAAAGGAAAACTATACTGCTCTGTGATGACTGGATTAATTTCCCTTTCAGCATTCACAGGATGCACATACCCATGTCCCAAAGTGGCAAAATAACTAGGTCAGGTAGCAGTGGAATTTTCTAAAGTTGACCTATTGATCTATTTATCCAACTTCAGCAAAGATTTTCATATCTTTTATTCAGCACTCTGAGTCAAATTTGCTTGTTGCTCTCACTATGCAGAATGGGCTTGCTGGCATGGATGCATGGGAGGCAGTCGAGAATAGACTGGGTCATCTTCAGACTGGTCCAGTGTCTCAGAAGCAAAACATCTTAGCACAGACAGCACAGTCCTGGAGGAGATGTAGATCTTCTGATTTGACCAGAAATCAGTCCCAGGCCCTGTTTGAAGTCTACATTCACCTACAAGGTAATGCAGCTTAACTACTTGGGAGTATTCAAGGCCAGGTTGGATGGGGCTTTGAGCAACCTGGCCAAGTGGAAGGTGTTCCTGCCCATGGCAGGGAGGTTGGAACTAGATGATCTTTAAGGTCCTTTCCAACACAAACCATTCTATGCTTCTGTGAGTAAGACAAATACACAGCATGAGAAGTCTGTAGGGTCAAGAATTGCTTAGAAATGTCAAACCACTTGGAGTGGGACTGGGAGAAACAGATTGAAGGCAGAAGTGTAGGAGAAACAGAAAATAGAAAAAATGAGAGCGGGGACATAAAAAGAAAACTGTAGGAGTAGGAAAATATGAAAAAGATGCATGCAAGGAAAAAGGCAGGAACTCTCTGTGAATGGGTCACCTCCATCCTGCCCTCAGATACCAGCCTTTCCTGATCTATATTCTGTGCCTGCCAGCAGCCAAGGGCAAGGTGAAAGCCACCTGTAATGAGCTGTTGCATTGTGATACAACTAAAGGGAAGTCACATTTTCACTTCAGGGAGCTACTTGCCTAAAATTGACTTGTTTTCCTTATAAATTTGATCTTAACAAGTATAACTGAATGATATTCATCTTGCTCACCTGTCTTGTCTAATCCTTTTTAGCCTTCTGCAAAGTGTTTTTCTTGAGTGATATGTGTCATTGGGTTACAGAACTGAATTATGTATTCTGGTTTTAAGTGCTAGTTTTTAAATATTTCCTTTTCCAATTGATATTTTTTTCTTTTTAGCTCCTGCATCCAACACATATCTTCCCATTTATTTCAATGACAGTTTAATATCACCTTATACATTTCCTCTCTAGACTAGTCATAACAGTAGCTAGCCAGAAAGAAAAAGATGTTTGCATAAGTAGTATCTGTTAAGCTATTCCTTTTTTGGGAAAAAAAAAAATTAAATATGTTTTTTAGCTTTCATCCTAATATTACATAGAAAACTTTCACATCAGTAATCACTTCATTACTCTGTCTGGACTATAATTTTATCTTTTAGTGACAAGAATAAGCAAAACTCCATAAGATGTAAAATGGGAAGACAGTACTGACTCACAGACTGTTTTCAAACCCTGATATATGCAGTATTTTCTAATTATTTGTGTTTATATTGCTTCTCTGCATGGGCCAATGTTTTCCTGATATCTAAAGACATGCTTTTTCCTCTATATTTAGATTGCAAATTAAAAGAAAAAAACAAACAAGCAAACAAACAAAAAAACCCAGCACTTGATGAAGAGTTAATATTTCCTGTCAATATGAGTTACCTGCTACTCCAGCTTGCATCTGTCACTATTGCAGCTACTTATCTAAGTCTGACAGGTCCCTCTGACTTTCATCTGAAACTTCTGCTTTGGTCATTAATAGCATTGACAACACTGTCACACAATGCTTAATTACAGTCAAGTAAAGAGGATAACAACTGTTTTAGTGGAGTGACTATAACACTGCCTATTTTAATTAAAAAGGGAGAACAGGACTATATCTTTTTAAAACAAAAATAATTGTATTCTGAAAAGAAAGATTAAATCAGTGGAATCTGAAAGCAGGATTAGCTAGGAAAGCAAATATGTCCTATCAGGAAGTACTTTTCTTTGTGGTGGATGATCTGAGACAGAAAAAATGCAGAGACAAAATCTCTGAGCAGGTAGACTTAGGAATGTCTACATCAAATCAGCCAGCAGTGAGGTGAGAGAAACCCCTTGATTTAAATTAAATAGAATAAGTATGTTCTTTTCTTTCATTTCTTGACCCATGTCTTCTATAAACATTGGCAGCTGTGTTGTCAATTCTGCTTAAGTAAATCCTCTCTTTCCACTCTCTCATCCACCATTTTACTTTACCTTGGCTTGAATTAAGAGCAATTTTGGCTGACAGCAAGGCATTCCTTCCCTGGGGGTTTACATGAATTTACAAACCAGGCTAGTGGGACACCTTAACCAGATACCTCATTCTCCACTCCCTGCATTTTTCTCAGCCTACCCAGTGGTTCAAGGACCCCTCCCTGAACTGTAAGCCAGTACATGACCCGGTCTTATGGGGTCAGGAGAGACACTAACAGGGACTAACCAAGAGGTCTTTCTAGCATGCATCAAGATGTTAAATAATATGCCAGAACCAAGTCAGCTCTGTGTAATACCTCTGTAAACCTGAAGTGGAATATCCAATGCCAGTGTTAGTTCCTTAAATTCATATTTAAGCACTTGAAAGGAAATATTCAATGCCAGAGCATCCAAATTCAGAACAGAGCACTCTGTATCTTATTGAGAAATTATCCAGGATCTGATCCCAGATACACACAAGAGCCATTAAAGCATTCCTTCTTAACAAAGGCACCCACGAATATTTAATGGAAGCACATGGGGCTGTAGGGAAATAGCTTATTTTTAGATAAAAAAATTACAGTAGTTTATTAGGCACAGTCTTAGATAGACTTGTATTACATACCTGTGGAAGGGACTGTGCCCAAAATTTATTTGTGTTGTCCAGCCTGGTACACTGATCTGATCAAAGTTATTACACCTCCCTGTAAGCCTGCACTCACACACATCCTGAGATCATCACAGCTATTGAAACAATAATTCTTACTTGCTACAGACAGACAGACCACAAATTTATATATTTAGACTAGAGCAGAGAACAACTCCATTTTTAGGAAGAAAAACATGTTTTGGTTTTATTCCAGTTTGGACAAAAAATATTGCTGTTTAGGAAAAAAAAAAAAAAAAGCTGGGAGAAGAAAATATACTGTACCCACAGAGCCCTGGGAACAACACCTCGCTTGGCTGACCTCCTCTGAGTCTGTCCCAGGCCACGGGCACTGGAATTGAGGGCTGTTTGACATCCAGGCACCCACCTCCGCTCTGAGGCAGAGGAAACACATCCAGTGTGCTGAAAGGCAGTTGGCACACTTTTGGTCAAGTCCTAGCAGGGGGTTAGTAAATCGCTATCAAAACTGGACCATATGCCACTTGCAGGTTTTAACAATCTTCCATTTTATTTAAAAAGAAAATATTTCATTTTTTTGTTGTGTCTGACCACATTGTATCATATAGGCTGAATAAAGATAAATCTTTGCAATATGTCAGTTTGAATAATGTTCTGAAGCCAAACATCTGGAAATTCATATTTTATCAGTGTAGCCTATGTCAGACAAGTTAATGTTGATATTTTAACTGTTCCTAGCCTTTTTTCCAAGACCTGGATCATGTTATGGGAATTGCAGCGCTCATGGCAAAATGACTGATATGAAATTGCAGGAATTTTAAGCCCTTGGGGGTAATGGTATGCTTTAGTAATCTGATACAGAACTGAATTTCATGCTGATTAAGCAGACTGGCCATCTTAAATTGATTTCCAGAAAACATTTAGCTTCTAAAATGCTTTTTGTTACAAGAACTTTGTGGAAGGAGCACAGACTCTCCTTCTGGCATGAATTGGTTGGTGTGTTAACAAAGGCACCCTCGTCCTCTTTGTCCCACCCTATAGGCATCCCTAGTATAAATGCATCACCACCTAGACTGCCCTTTCTGATAACATAAACATGCTATAGCTTGACATTATTTTGCTTTTCCAAGTTAGCCTCCCTTCTCTCCTGTTTTCTCCCCTTTCAGGGAAGACTAATTATCATCTTTACTACATCTTGACACAAGAAGGATACTTTTACTATTTCTGTTCAAGCTAGAGAACTGGATCTTTCACTGGAGAGGTGGGGAACCGACCCTTCTCTCAATGACAGCTTATTCATGCACCCTGACCAAGACTCCTACACCACCATACATTCAGTATGTCCTGTAGTTCAGTGAATACACAGACAAATGAGAATTTCAATAAGTCCTACAGGTAGTGAATTAAATGACCCAAGCAAAACATACCAGCCTTATAGATAGGAAGATATACTTTTGCTTGTAGTGAATGCACCACTAGTGTCTTCACTAAGCAGAATATAATTTTCTACTAGTAATCTCATAGCCCACTGCTAGAGAACATTTTATGACTATGTATTTCAAATCTTGATCAGTGGGAAAGCCCAAGTCTTGGCACAAACATAAACACTGACGATAAATTAGACACAAGCAGGGTGTAACTTTTCAAGATCCAGGCTCTGTCTAAATTTACAGGCTGTTTGCTGAGGCTTTGTGACTAATGGTAGCATAAAATATTTTAGTCAACTGGCAAAGTGAGGACTCAAGATGATTGAGAAGTTCTGTAACTGGCTGCCCTGATTAACGGTGGGTAAATTACTGTTAATGCTGGTAACAAATGCCATTAGCAGTAATTCACTGAATAGCCCTCTATAAGCTCCAATCATGTCAAAGTTTAGCTAGAAACAATGACTGAGTAATCTTGGCAAACGGCAGGCTTTGCTGTGCTTCCTGATGGCTGCTTGAAGAAGTTGCAAGCTGCAGTGGACTGTGAACACTCGTGCCTTGAGAAGGATTGGAATGGCTTTCTTATCAACTATTACTCTTTCCCTCAGCTGGAATGACATCTGCAATATATTTATGTTTGAAAGCAAGCAATGCTCCTCTGCTGCCTCCAGTGAGATGAGTTGCTGCAGGACCTTGGGACCTGGCACTACAGCAAATTTCAGTGCTGTGTTGGAGTCTGGTGGAATTTTCTTGATCCCCAAAAGGGTTACTTTTTCTTCTCCTACCTGTCCTCCCATCCATGCCCCCACCCCTGCCCCCCCTCCATGGAGCACCTTCTTTGCACTTCCACCAGTGTAACGATATACAGTTGTGTCACTCTCTACCAACCGAGCACATCAAATCTGGCAGCGAATGGATCCATCCTATTGTTCATGTCTAATATGCCCTTATGTGAAGCACACAGGCAATGGTACTATGCTTTATTGTAATGAGGGAGCGCCATTATTCCCATAAGTTATGGCGAGGGATAAGTTGCATCTTTAATTATTATATTTAAAATCTCATAGTGACATAAGTTATTACAGAGGTCAGTAGCAGCACCTTTACTGGAACCTCAGGTATTTGTTTAAAATAATTCCATCATATTCTCTCACAGCAACATAACAAAAAAGGTATTACCTTCTTATATACATATAAATTCGAGATGAATTTCATAATACTGTTTTGCTTCAGCTCAGCATGTCTGGTGCCAAACTTCAATTACAAAATGTTGCCTCACTGCTTTTCTAGTCCTGGGCATTTCTATCACATATTATGCCACGTGACTTGATACAATCCTGTGTTTTGGTGCTTTGAGATGCGTGTGGATCAGGTATGCTGAACTTGACTCCTTGAGCTACCCAATTGTTTCAGACTCATTGAGGACAGAACACAGCAATATGCACGCAGGGGCTATGTCACTTTTTACTCTGGGAGCAAAGCTGGGTCCAACACAAGAATTTGGTCAAATGCATTTTCCCCATGAGAAATAAGATGATAATTTGTTTAGCCAGCCTAATGAGCCACTCACTGGCTGTACATAGCCAGACATTTCTGTTAACGTGGCTCTGGTAAAGCAGCACACGAAATGTCAGGTATTTGAGCAAGTAATTTCTGGAACTGGCAGAATATTGATCTTTCAGAATATTCAGATATTGAATAGCAGTGAGCTGTCAGTTAAAGCTTCAGGATAACAGTAACAAGGAATCTACTTGGGCAAGAGGGGAGATTTGTTTCATAGGCATGAGATGGAAGGATACTGTCAGCACTCTGTGCATAAATGGTGAAACACGAGAAGTGGGAGCACTTAAAGACACAGGCAATACTGAAAAAATAACATAGTAACTATTTTAACCTATTAGACATACATTCCAACCAAAATAAAATGGCTTTGTATTCCCAGACTGGTAGCAATGTATTCATTCATGCTCATCGTACTTCCTATTTTCATTAGAGGAGAACCAGTGTGCATACAAGTAATTACAAATAAAACTTCAGGCTCCTAAAACATGCTTATCTTGCAAGAAACTGCTGTTAGATAGTTTAGTCTAAGTATGCTATACATTAAACAAATACAATACATTCTTAATTTGATAGTTTGCCATGTGATGCATTTTCAGTAACACATTTTCATTAAATTTTACTGCTTCCGCTATCTGAAATGCGTGCAGATTTAAGACATCTGATCCTATCCTCAGAGCTGAATGACAAAAAAAGACAAGAGGTTTTCTTACAGGCCTTGAAATGATATTTTGAAAAGATAGTTGATGCTTCAGTTTGCTCCTCTACCAAAATATCATTCTCTGCAGGAACATTCACATCTCTCATATATTTACACATCCTTTTGCCTGTCTCAGTTATCAGCCTTCAAATCTTTAAAAAGCTTTTCTTCTCCACAAACAACCTCATAGCCTGCCCCACATGGCTTCACATCTTTCCTGCCACAAAGGCTTTTCATGTGAGCAGCCAAATCCCTTTGTCCCAGTTCCCAGGAGATTTGCAAAGCACATTTGGACTCACTGGGATTCAGTCATGGTTTGTCATGCTCTTGAGTCTAACCTCAGAAAAATATCTTACATGTCTAATGTCAATATTAATTGTTTTACAGATGCATGTCAAATGATTTCATGGAAGAAAAGCTTCACTTTCCTGCTGTGTAAGTCCACCTCAGTATTTACACAAGTTACTGTTGTATTTTAATGCTCAGTTGTAGCTGAGAAATGGCAGCAAACTCCCAGCTAATGCTCAACTTTCTCATTTTTTTGTTCTAAAATATGCAGACTGGTTTTGTGTGTTTGTTGGTTTGGTTTTGGTTTGTTTTTTTTTGTTTGTTTGGTTTTTTTAAGGTTGTTTAAAATACCTTTTTCATTACTGTAAAGCTACAGTAAAGCATAAAAGAAATAATAGCTAAGAAATTACAGTTCCACAGAGAAATAAGCTCTTACAACAAAGGTTTTACTTGAAAAGACTTTTTCTTGTAAAGGTTGCTGCCAGGTCTCTGACATCCTCTAAGCAAATGGGAAGTGAAACTGTCATACAGTGTGCATAAAGTTGTCACAGAACCACATGACCAAACCAGCATCTCATGGCCCATTCAGTGTTTTGGCATGGGAAGTCATTAGACATGGGGAGGGAGGTTGTAGAAAGTTAAAGCCTCACCTACTTCTGCTGCTAGAGAGCTGTAAGTGCAAGAGCAATGCTACTTTGGGTTGCTCCAGTTGTCATTTAGTTGTGTCCTCTGGTTTATAGACTGTCTCTCTGCTTCAAGGCATTAAATAGCAGTTTGTGTTTGGAGCAATAAGTGGATTTAGTTTGGGTCCCCTAGATATAATATACAGTTTACAAAAATATGTCATGGATATCAGGTGGATTTCTGGTGCATTTCTAAAAATTAGGACCTGGTCTATTTTCAAGAGGGTATTATGTTAACCTTTTAACAGGTTTTCTGTGATATTTCTTGATCCCTCTGTAAATGCCGTTTTAATGGAAGAAAAAGAGAGTACAGCTGAATTGAAGGCATAAAGTTTACAGTTCCTGCTTACATCAATTTCCTTTTAGGAGCATGTTAATATGTTTATCAGAATAAGTTGCAATATTGGGTCAATAAAATTTTTGAATGCTTCATTTAAGAATTATTTTTTTTTTTCTGGGATTTTTTCCCAGGGAAAAATGGAAGAGGAAGAGAACATTTATGTAACATGACTTCTGGATGTAGGAAAATTAAAGAATCAGCATCTTTACTTTTAAGGTCTTCTCAGCAATTATAATCAATGCGACTTGAAAGACAGGATTTGAGGTGTCTTTGTTTAAAATTCAAGGAAAAATAGATTTTTTGGACTTATGCATTTCTGTGCTACTCTGTTCTACTAATGTATGAGAACAAAATTAATCACATAGGCTGAAAAATTGATTGCTTGGATCTAAAGTACTAGCTGAATGAAGTTAAAATTAGGGCTTTCACTCTTCATTGCCCTAAGTATTGCACGTTCAGTTACCCCTAAACCAAGTGAATGTAAAATGTCACTGCTGTCATTGTGTGTTCTGATTAGGTATACATATTATAAACTAATTTGAGGTAGTTGCAGGCATCAAAGGAGTCTTTATGGTCAGGTCCTATTAACATATATATGTATGATTATTTGATGCATATCACATAAAATATTACCATGCCCTCTTGTGTAAAGTACATGCAGGAAATGGACTGAGCTGAAGAGGTAACAGGAACTCAGGTATAGGTGTTCCCAAAACTGAAAAACAAAAACTGTTGTAAGCAATGCAATGTCCTGTAAAACCTCAAATTTTCTCTCTTAAAAACATCTACTTTGAAAAGAGATACTTTCCAAGCTGTTTGCCTGAAAAGCAAAGTTAAGAAAGGAATTAGCAGAAGCAAAGTAATGCTTTAACATGCTTCTCTTGCTGTGCATAAAAATGCAGGTAGCAATCTCACTCTTCAGACAGTGTCCATAGTAACGTAAATTCAAAATCTACCCCTAAAACAAGAGCTGAAGCAGGAGCATGTGAATGCTCCTACTTATCTCTCATGTACAGCCACTATGGCCTTTTATTTCATGCTCAGCTAATACAAATCTGCATATCAAAGAAACTAATAAAACTTCATAAACAACAGAATTTTCTTTCTTTAACATTAACACAATTGCCTTTTAATAGTTTCCACTAAATCTATTAAAATCACATAGAATGACCTTTTACAAAGGGAGCAATTAGTTGAAAAAGTAACTTACCATAACAATATGTGGCTGTACACTCTTTGGAGAAGTGTCACTTTTTCAGGCAGTAAGCATTTATCATATCAAAACAGCTATTATCAAATAATCTGCTATGGACCCCTTAACATGCAAAGTGAGAGAGAAAACTTCCCACTTGCTTTCTGACAACATCTGGTTTGCAGGGGATAGAGTGTAGCTTCCCAGCCCTTAGTGTGAATATTCTTCTTTTCTTTGGCAAAAGCCTGCCTAGGCCAACTACAGCCCTTGGCAATCTTGTCAGCAAAATTAACATTCAGAAGAAAAAAGTGCTATATTTGCACAATGTGGATCCTTTTTTTTTCAAAATATAAACCTTCAAACTCCTCATATGGTTTCTCAAGGGGCAGATGGATACAGAGAGAAATAAATGAGCAACTCCTCTTGATGCTGAAGTCCAAGTCTCTTGATTCCTCACTCTGTTTTTCATGGAGCTCAGTGTAGTCATCTGCATGCCTCCTAAGCGGGAGTGAAGTAATACTAAATTAAACTTCCCCATTCATTTCTCCTACTTGCTGTTTCTATATCTACTTTACAAGTGTAGAATTCACTGCACAGGAGACTCCTCGTACCGAGACATCAGTGGTGATTTCTGAGCTGTCTGGGACTTTCCTATGAGTTTCTAATGCTTGCCTGCTGAACCTTGTCATGTTGCCTCCTTCAGAAAAGGAGCCTCTCAGTGCAGGTGGTTGCCTGTCCCTAATCACTTCACTTTGCTTCAGAGGTTTGACAGTTTCCTCACTGCAAAAAAAGCATAGCTGTTTCAAAGGCCATGTGGGATGGCTTCTCTGAGGACTGCTTTGGAGAACTAAGTGTAAGCTACATGAGCATTACATGATACTGAATTTACTCTTCAGTAAATTTTCCACTGTTTCTCTTTACCTACACTGTGCTCTGTGGATGGTAGTTATGGGGGGACAACAGCACACCTCCCTGAATGAGGAAGAAGCACTGTTGATCAGGGAGGTTCTAAGCACCCGTCTGGGAGCTGGTGATGGCCTCACCCAGAGAACAGGACTTCTGTTTTAGCAAATGTGGGATATCAGTAACATGTTCAGGGCCATCTTAAGGGGTGATCCACCAGGACTGAAGTCTTTGGCCATCCTTATTCCAAGGCAGAACTCAAAACATACCATTTTGGCTTCAACAGGATTGCTGTCACAGCTGATATTTGTCTGTCATAGAGGACTCAACAGCATGTATACAGCAATACCAGTCACTATCCGTGCTTGTGTATGTGTCAAGGGCCACCCTGTGACATCCCTGCCACTGCTTGAAGGGATTTGCATACACTGATGCACAATTCTGCACAACAAATGTGGATCTACAAGCATTTTCTGCTAAAGAAAAATGAGACAGGATAGGGAACACACCTTACCCTTTCTTAATTCTGACTTCATCCATATGTGTATAGCAATAAAAAGATACAATCAGAGAAGCTCTGCCTGTAATATGCCATCCATTTTGGTCACATCCTTTAGAGCTAATTGCTGGAGTCCTGAATGTGTAGGGATGGCTGTTGGATTTTTGGTAAAGGCTAGATTTTCCTGGGTTTTCAATTGGCCATGTAAATGTTCTTAAATGTATATTAACTTCACTTGCTAACTGTGGTAAAGGAGGTGTTATATCTTACAGATGAGCAGTGACAGAATCCATGTTATTGAGTTTGCTATGCTCTCTGCAAAGACTTAAATACCAAAGCCATAGCCTTGTACTCAAAGGAAACCTATTTGCATTTATTGCTTGAGAGACTGAGACCAAAAATCAGCAAGTACCAGACCAGATGTGATGCAGTTAGGATCAGGTTAGTTTACAATTTATCTATTGTTTGCTGCTTTGGTTTCACCTGATTAATGCTAAGTCATCCAAAGGAGGGAAGCCTTCACACATGTCCATCGATTTTTTGTTCCAATATCCCACTTCATCCAGAAAAACAAGTTTATCTAAGATATCACAGAGGACTGCAGTGATTGCTATACCAGAAATGTTTTTGTCCAATTAGCTATCAGAAGACATCACTTCTGAGCTCTTTTACAAATTCCTAGAGCAACAAACCTCTGGGAAGTGCAGTGTCTGGGCCAAACCTGGTCTCCAGGCCCTCATTTTGGACACTGCCCTTCCCAGAGTCTCTGCAGGCTGGGCTGCTTCCTCACCTCTGCTATCTCATACCCTCCCCTCTCTGAGGTGCAGGGAGAGCTCACAGACCACCCCACAATGCTGCTCTCTGCTGCTTCAACAAAACACCCTCTGTGGTGTTGTCCATCAGGAAACTACTTCAGGTTCTGCTTGCTTGAAAAAACTATCTCTTTGCTGTACTCCATTAGAGATTACTACAGTAACATGAAGTGCCCTAGATTTCTTTTCAAACTGTAGCAAGTTGAAAATTCAAAATTCCTGTTACAGAAAACATCATTATATTAGCTTCTTTAGCCACTAGATCAATTTTCCATTTAATTTGGAATAAGTTATGTCACTTGATGGTCTTCAGGGACCTTTTCATAATAAACCACTCGACAAGTGAGGCAAGTAAGCTTTGCAAGATTTATAATTGATCACTGGTGCTATTGTAGACTTGATGGAAATACCATATATAACGTAAATACTCTTTAGTAAAAAAATAATATTGCTTCATAATCAGGTGTAGGTGTTAGTCTCTGATTTGGCATGTCTTTGGCATAATGAGCCTATGGTTCTGCATCTACAGAATATAAAAATAATGATGTTTTTATAAGGGTTCCAGACATCTTGCCTGTATATGAAATGTAAATACTGTGTTCATTCTGTAGCCCTTGAAATTGGGTGTGAAGGAGGGATTCTGTTTGGGGCTAAATACAGGCAATGCTTTATTTGTGGGCTATATTCCTATGGAAGTGCAGCTGTTCAAATGCTCTTAATACCCAACAAAGACAGCATTGTTCTATAAATGCATTTGCTGGAGTTGGTGGGGCTCTGGCCAGCTGTAGGTGGGATGACTGCAGCAGCAAGAGCCTGTCACTCAGCAGCCCAATGAATGATGCCTGGTGGCTTCTCGCAGCGATGACAGACTATGTCTGGCCAGGGGCATCAACAACAGGGCAAGAAATACCTTACTCAGACACAGTGCACGGTGTGGACATGCACTTGGTCTCGTGCGGTCAGCAGAGGAAAGCTTGCTATGAGTCTAGCTGGTATATATGACCGGTGTGGCCTTTGAGGCTTCACCAGCATCACTTTAACAGTAATGCTATTACACTAATTGCTGGTTCAAGGCAATGAACAAAATTCTTGAGCAACTGGACCCAGCTGTTGATACCCACAGTTACACCGACCTTTATTCAGACACCATTTTCTCAAACACTTCTGACATGCTCTTAAAAATGCCATTAAAAATGGCAAAATTTGGGGACAATGCATTGTTTTAGCACAAAGAGTACAAGGTATAGTCTATCTTTCTCTGTTTGTATTCATACATAAATTCCACAAAACAAATTACAGAAGGGAAAACTTGTTACAGGAGTCTCAATCTAGCTGGCAAATCCTAGTCCCTGAGAAGCTGTTCTGTCTAGAGAACTGCCTGCAGGCACAGATACAGACAACAGGACAGACAGAAAACGTCATCCGTTGCATGTAATTTCACCATAAAATTTGTAACCATACAGCATTTTCTAAGTGATTAAATTCTCACTAAAATACTAAAAGGTTGTGCAACAATATTTTCTGGTGTCACTGCTTGTAACCATTGCAAATTTCACTTGAGAACTATAAATCCTTCTGTTTTGAGGCATAGGGCTAATATTAATGAAGGGGAATTAATAGGTTATTACAAAATGCTAACAAAGATTTCTTGCCCATTTATTTGAAATATTCAGATTTTTTTGAGAAATAATATCAGGGTAGATGGATCACTAATAGAATCTGTGGTGATAACTGTCATGAACCTGCACAAAAAAGCAAGCAAGCAAACAAACAAGCAAAAACAAAAGCAAAAGCAAAACCAAAAAACACAAAAAAACAAAAACAAAACACAAAAAACCAAAAACGAACACAAAACGAGCTTTGAGGATAACATTGCCAAGGAAGTCTTCCTCTGTATTCACTTGTATAGTTATCAAGCCTGCACCAGAAGAATGTCAAGCTTAATAGAGTTTTCCCATAGCGCAGCTAAGGCTATATACAACACCAGTCTGTAAGAATGGTGGTTGGGAGGTTTTGTTTCTCTGATTGATTATTTGTTTGTTTTCCAGAGACACTTGGAGTAATGCATGCTAACGTAGTCCCTCAGTCTTTCCTTCAGGAGGGGTTAGACTGCACCTGGAGTTTTGAAACTGCTACTCTCTTTGAAGTAATTAATTTATTCTCTGAGTTCACTTAGATTATTCTGTCACTTTGATATTCTGAGTGCAGTCCCTGTTTCCAGCCCAGACAAACCTGCCACCAAATTGGAAACATGAGAAAAAATTTGTATTAGGAAAAGAGTAGAGGACAGAGAAGAAAATTAATTTGATTCCATTCTTCAAAGTGATAACACTTAAAGAGAAGTATCTTTTGCATAAGATTGCATGAACACAATGCCCTCTTCAGTACTTCATGTGCAAGTTCCCCTGGGGATTGACTTGTTCCAGCCAAGGGTGGAACAGGTATCTCTCCTTCTGGCTGCCACTATCTCAGTATCACATACAGAGACTAAGTCATGTGACTCAGCTCCCACTACCAAATTTTTATTTCCTTCTTTCCCAACATACTTTCATTACAGAAAATGAAAAGAGAACACTGCAAGGTCAGTCCTCTCTGCTGACATTTGTTGCAACACCTATGGGAATGGATATACACAATAAAGTCTAGTTTTTCAGTTTTCTATATCTCCTATTAGTTTCAGCCATAACATCTTTAATAATATCAAGGCACAAAGTTGAACTTACATACTGATATTTTAAATATGGCTTATTTTACTAGTTTGGACTGCCTATGGTTTTGCAAATATCCTTAGTTCTTTTGGCTGATAAATCTGTAGATCAACAATTGGTCTTAAAGTGTCTTCTGCTGGGAATGCCTCATGTTTCATTAGAAACAATGTGATCAGTGCTCTGAAACTCAACCTGTATCTCATTTTTTTTGAGCTGAAATTAGATTTAGTGACTTCCAATTTGTGAGTTTGGAATGGTAAGACCTAGATATCATAAAATTAAATTAAATATATGAGAAATAAGATTATTCCCATGTAAATATAAATTAGTAGGACAAAAATCTCAATGGGCTTACAAATAAAAGCAATTCCCTGAATTTCTTGAAGTTTCATCCCAGAAGTTACTTTCTTCAGCACTAAAACCACCTCTATTTACTTGCTTCATACCCTGGATTTTTTTCATATTGGGTTAACTCAACCTCTGTATAGTATTTTTGTTCTCTTCCCAAGTGACATCCTGACCCTGTTGCAATCAGTGGGACTTTTGCTTTTATTTCCAGAAGTCTCAGTTTATATTCCCTATGTATAGCAGAACTGTATGGGTGAGTTGCTGTCAGCAGGGAAACAATTTGATTGAGAGGTACCTCCTTGAACTTCAGTAGAGGTCCTGGCTGAAAGCAGTGTCACTGAGCTGGGAAGCACTTAGCCAAGATGGAGAAACAAGTGACTACTGACTGCTCCCTGGTGTCTCTGTCTGCTGAGACCAACCAGAGCACCTGCCACATCCACGAGCTCCTTCAGACAGTATCAGCCATCTGAGCAAGCAAATGGAGCCCTTTCCTTCCTCCCTGCTCACTTCCCTCACACAGTCTCACCCTTCAGCAAGAACAAGGGCAGGGCACGAGAGTAGTGAATTTTAATCCAGAGCAGGCTATTTGCTCTGATGTGTTTTGCAGCCAACACAACCGCATTGGCTGGGGACACACGAGAGAACAAAGAAGTGGGCTTGGGAGGCTGTGGAGCAAGAGGTGTGTGCGTGGGAGGAGTGCTCCATTCCACAGCACATCCCTCATGCCACCTGAAAACATGTAATCACAGTGGGAAGAACTCGCTGCTGCTTCATACCACATCTAAAATGTCACACCTAAACAAGACAAACTAATTCCCAATCTTTTTTTTTATTTTACATCTGAGAGTGTTTTACTTATGCAAGGAATGGATAATTTAAAAACTAAAAAAAGTCTTGTTACCACACCCTTATGCAAGCCAACAATTAGTTGGCTTTAACTGAGGTTTTGTTCCTCAGACTTCCTAGATAAGTCAATTATCAGATGAAGATGTAGGTATTTGTCACTCAGGACTGTGTCATGAGAAACCTGAGACCACAGTGAAACTGCATTGCCATGACCACAGTTCTGCAATCAGACACCACTGTGGTTCTGTGTAAGAGCTTATCCAAGTGGAACTGATTGCAGAGCTAAGACCTAAATTTATCCTCTAGAGTTTGTAGCAGTGGCAAGGTCCTGGTCAAAAGATTTTAGCCAAAACCCAATTCCCTGAATTTTCTGATTAAATAAGAATGGTTTGGATTTTGTTGATTATAAACTTTATTGCAAAAATAATTTTCCTCCCATGAAAAGTTGAGATTATATTGACGATTACTTGTATACTAAGAAAGTTTTTTTGTTTGTTTGTCTTTCAGTTAGTTCTTTTAGGCTTTCAAGGGCTTTTGTTTTCACAAATAGAAGGCCTAAAACTCTGGAGAGCAGTTAGTTTGTCACATTCAGTTAAGCAGGGAAAAGTGCACTTGGCTCATGGAGAGGATGTTCTCTTACCAGGTCTCATACGGGTGTCTCCTATGTGGTGGTATTTTGGTCTAATTGCTATTATATTTAACGAATTTTAATTAAAATATATCTCTACCAAGGAGGTAGGCACACCCAAGACCTGCAGCAAATGTGCCTAGGATCAGAAGTCAGGTAGCACAAAGTGACATGGGGGCAGGAGGGAGGCAGCTTGTCTTTCATGGTTCCAGAAACTCCCTGCAGACAGATTCCTTTGCAAATAAAGTTGCAAAGAGACAGTTTTTCCAAGAAAAGAAGTAATTTTTCCAAGCAAACAGAAGCTGAAGTGGTTTCTCGACGGACAACACCACAGAGGTTGTTTTGCTGAAGCAGCAGAGAGCAGCACTGTGGGATGGTCTGTGAGCTCTCCCTGCACCTCAGGGAGGGGAGGGTGTGCTATAGCAGAGGTGAGGAAGCAGCCCAGCCTGCAGAGACTCTGGGAAGTGTAGAGTCTGAGCCAAACGAAGGCTCCATCCCCTCATTCAGGAGACAGCAACTGTGACCACAATGAATGATTATGTACTCTCATCTCCAGTGGATAAAGATGAAATTTCAGATTGCCCTGTCATATCCTATATGTGTTGGATATAATAAGGGGATTTTTATTTGATACATGGACAATATTGTTGATTATCATTGGCTTTTCAGATTAATTCCATGCCCCATTCCATTCTTCACCTTCAATAATGTTTTCTTTGTTTTATAGGCTTGATGCTTTAACAGACTAAACTTGGTGTTTGCTAGGAGGAAGTATTACATGACAAAAGTATTTAGTTTCCCAGGGACCTGGTTGAAAAATTAGTGTAATACTCTTTGTTATTTATACAAGAAAGAATCCCTAGAAAACTAAATAGGCCTTTTTTTCTTGCAATAGTACCTGTAAAAAGAAGATTTACAAAAGGGTTCTTCTTCTCATTCATTTCTCAGTGGAAAGTTACTTCATTATTGCTTTTGTTAACATAATTATCATCATAATTACAACAATATACTTCAGCAAACCACAAATGCTGAAAGGAATTAAGAGTAAAAAAATCTAGAGAGCAATTTTTCCTTTGCATAATGTGAGAGAAAGTTATCTGAATGACATATATTTACCTTTCCAATGCAGCTTCTATTAGTATACAAAACAAAAA
>VXBX01008450.1:497015-521740 GCA_013400415.1 Scytalopus superciliaris | reverse complement strand
AAAAAAAAAAAAAAAAAAAAAGAAAGCTGGAGAAGTTGCTTCACAAATAGTTTTCTCAGCCAATATCTAATGGGAAAATGAACTCTTATTCACCCAAGTGTCATAAAATGAGCCAATCATAAAGTGACAAGTCTGCATGAAGTTTGTTATCCAATCCACTGACTTTTTCACAAGAATCAGCTTATTTATAGTCTGATGCAGCATATCAGCTGCCAAGAGTGTGCATATAGTAGTATTAAATTATTTTACAGAAAAAACCCCACCATTTTGTATCACATTAGTGAGATTCCATTTGTGTGTGTTCCTGACAAATGGCTCCCCTGCAGTTGTCTCAGCATTTAGTTTCCAGACAAGACCCATTTATCACTTCATTTATTGATATGCAATTCAAGTTACAGAGTAAGTATCATATCAGCAAGTCTAAAGCAGTAATTCACACTGTTCTTAGAGACATGATGTCTGGAGAGTCAAAAACTAAACTAACTCCAGGAGATGTTTATGAGTATTGTGAATGAAGGATTAAAAAAAAAAAAAAAAAAAAAAAAAAAAAAACCAAACCACANNNNAAACAACAAAAAAACCAAACCACACCCAAGAGTAATAACTTGATGATGAGATTTTAATTTAATTTGAAGTAATGCAACCAAACTGCATGAGGGGAAGGAATGGAGGGAACAATCAAGTCTCTTAACCAACACTATTTTATCCTGCCATTAAATTGTTATAATTATCCACTATTTGACCAGATGGTAAGTCATTTCTAAAGTCAGACCAGGTGTTCAAGATGCAGAGATAATCACAAAGCTGATGACTGTGGTGAAACTAATTAAAAAGTGTGTTGCAGTGGCACAGTGGTGCTGTGGAGAGAGAGTGACCAAAAGCAATATGGTAGAAAAATTCTGAAGTACTACAACAAAGTGAGTTGGAAAATAGTAAGCAAAACCAAACAAAATTTAATTAATTTAAATAATCAAGTTCAGAGGAGCACTCTAATAAACTATTAGATAATACAACCAATCAGGGGCTTTCTGCGATTTTGTTTCTGTTTTCTAACACAAATAGGCAGACAGAAGTGAAAGGCAGAACTAATAAAGATGAAAACTGTCAACCTGATCAGAAGGGCAAAATACGGGCACAGATGCACATCAAAATGAAATATGGGCACAGAAAGTCCCTTTCATGCCGATGAACGCTGATTACATGGCCACAGCTGGAAATTACAGAGAGCTTTATTCATTAAGGACTGACTATCTTCAATTAGGCTTTGCTTTCATGACAAAACAACAGAGCTGCAAAGAAATGAATTGCCATGCTGTGCCTGCAGCTCCCATGAACACGTTGCCCTGCAGCCAGCACACTTCTGCTTAATACATGCCTTCACCTTTCTGGGACCAAAAATCAATTCCGATGTGAGGGGTGAGGGGGAAAGCAAACTTCCAAAACAACCCCAATACCTAAACACCCTGCTATGCAATGAGAGAAATCAAAATGTCTTATTGCCAGCTTGGTGCACGCTGGTCTACCCTGCCAGCTCTGTATTTTGTGATCATCGCTGGCTGTCTGCTCTAAAAATGTAAGTGTGAATGCTCATGCTGTGCCCATGGCCCTGAGGAGATCACTAATAGGCTCTGTGCTATGTCTGTACACGAAGCCTAATGCTAAGGGGTCCTGGGCACTAGTAAAAGCTGAGACCTATTAAAGACAGCTTCCCATGAGGTTTTTCAGTTAAGAAAGCGGGTGTTCACAGCTGCCCAGCTGGTCATCTCTGGCACAAGGGTTCCTCCTCTCTGTGCCCTTGCAACCTGCTCCAAAGCCTGGGACACCCAGAGAGATGGGGATTGAAACATCCACAGGCTGATGGGAGCTTAAGTTTTCATCTTCAGTGAGCATTTTTGTCATTAAAGAATGAGGCAAATTATGTGCACCCCGTCACCCTGTGCTGCCACATTGTGCTGGTGATGTATCTTGGCACAGTTGCACAGGGAGCTATTGCTAGCAATAGCAATTAGGATTCAGAGTCGAGCTGCCCCTTGGCTATTATCTCTGGGAGAGTTTTCAGCTGTGTGAGCTGACCACAATTTGTGCAAGGATGCTAGTAGTGCCTGCAGTGTCATTCAGCCTTCATCATTTGGGAGAGTTTCTTCTTATTGCAGTTGTATTTGCCTGAAGAAAGCTGGAGATTTCTTGGTGGAAAGATGCTACGATTTGAAATAGGAATAGGTAGCAGATGGAGTTGATGAATCTGTTGGTAATCTGATTAATTCTGCCAGTAAGAATTTTGCAGTCATGTTAGTTCTAGCAATAACACATTGTTGGCCTCTCTCTTGATTAAGGCTACAGACTGCAGGAACCCTGCTGCTGCAAACTAATGTTTCTTCATACCTTCTCCAGAAAGAAAAAGGGGTCAGTAAGTATGTTAATGGCTGTGAACAATTGATATTTGTGGTACTTTACTTAGTAATTTTTCTCCAGACTGTTAAAACATTATCGCCCTATTGTTTTTATTGGTTCTCTAGCTGACTCAAAACCAGATTGATTTTTAGTCCATTCCTTTTTTGGGTTTGGGTTTGTGGGGTTTTTTTTTGTTTTTTTTTGTTTTGTTTTTCTTTTTTGACCCCCTATTTTGGAACTTTTCAGTCAACTCTGCTTGTGACATTGACATTGAGAACACATTTCCCTCACTGGAACAAGAAAAATAAAGACCCATAATTGGGAACAGGAGTGCAGACCCCAGATAATGGTGCAAGTCTGTGGAAAACAGTTTACCCAGCTGAAAATACAGCTGCATTCATTCTAACAGTGCTTCCTCACCACAGAACATACACTGCAGAGCATGAGGCTTTCCAAGTATTTTTAACCTCTTAGGCAACTAGTATTCTAGCATAAATGTCTCAAGGCATTTCACGTTTGGAGTTTTGCAACTTCTAATGGATATTTTTCTGGGAATGAATGTAAGCAAGTAGCCCAAGGACTGCAACTTCCATGTAAGCTGATGCAGGGACAGTGTCTTTTACTATTATGGCTATTTTTAACAAGTGCATGATCTCCTGCACCAACTGTTGCTTCTATGCTGTCTTCTTCCTGCCATACTTGCCCTGTGTTTAAATAAGCAGAGAGTTTGCTGTTTTTTTGAATCAGGCAAATAAAGATAGGTTAAAAGAACTTGGAAATAAAAGCTTGTATATGAGTTCCACAAGAACACCACTGGATTGAAGTAAGCACACGGCTGAGGGAAGGATGAAGAAAGTTTCCTGTTTTACTACAGATTTTTAATTGAAAGTTAGAGCTATCTACTTGGTCCTCTGTCAAAGTTAACAGAGACTGGGAGAGGTCTTTATGAGCCATGCAATCAAACTTCCTGTGTTTAAGGTCCTGGAAGCATTTCCCCTCCTGGCATTTGGCTGGAGGGGCTCATTCCAACCTCAGAGCTGGTATAACCAAGGAGAGAGCCCCTATTCCATTTAGGCATTGCCTGTATATCTCTCCTAGGGGTTTTTTTGTCCCTGATTCCACTTTCTGCACACTTCGTTTCTATGGCCATGTTCCATCAGGGTCTCCTTGTTCATCTACGAGGCCTACTGCCACCATTACTTGTGTCAGGATGAACCATGCTTGGAAATTGAGGAGGTGATCCTTGAAAATCAACCAGCTCTGATGGATCTTCAGGTCCATATCCCACAAGACTCTTCCAAACAAATTCTTGAACAGGACAAAGAGTATCGCAAAAAGGGCAGATAGTGGTTGTAAGAAATCTCTACAGTCTTCAGGGTTATTGCATGACAGGCGTGAGGTCCTCAGACATTCACTCAAAGTAGCCTTGAGAGTCATCTGGCCCTCAGCTCACAGGCACAGTTTTAAGATAACACTTACTTCAGTGATGACTTTACATTATTTGCCTCAGTATCTGCTTTGGCTTTCTCCTTTCAAAATAAGCAATTTAATGAAATTCATATTTTGACAGTACAATAAACATTTTTCCCCATCATGAAAACTAGAGACTCTGTGTTGATCCCACAAAGGTTTCCCAAAAATTCAGCCCCATTAGGTTTGTGATGACTTCAGTCCTGCAAACATGTCTAGCTGTGACAATTCTGTGCTGTTTAAAATTTAATGCATGCTCAAGGACCTCAAAAATCAGCCTCCACATGAGATTAAGCTCTGTCCAAGTAGATGTAACCTACTGTCATATTTACATATGTTAATTCTCTAACAGAAGGGAGACAAGCATCTCAGTAATAACTACACTCATGCTAATAAAACCAAGGTGTCTAGAGAGGATAATCACTCTATGACCTTGCTGCTTTACAGTGAATAAACTTGTAAGATTGGAGAGTAGAGGTGGCTGAAAACATTCTGATAGAATGTTTTTCCACTGGAGAATGCTCCCAGAATTGGGACATTGCATAAGAACATATACATTGTCCTGAAGATTTTGATTCACAATCATTGCCATTGTTTGAATAATTCTGCAGTTCATAGCTTAATGTAATCACAAGTCTCTGTTTGAAATAGCACATCAGGATTTGAAATGCGTAAGGTACAATATAAAGTTCAAAGCAAGAAACTAAGTATGAAGACTTTCAATAAATTGATGTCAATGAATTTCTCACCCTTTTTAATTTGCTCTGTGAAGTTTTGTTTTTTTACTTTTCATTCACAACATGAAGAAGAAATGAAAAGTACAATGTTTTGAATTTTCTAACTACAGGTACCTAAAGGAGTGTATTACCAAGGCAAAAGGCAGTCCAGCACCTCCTATATAGGAAAACAAGGTGTCAAGTTAATTATTTTGGATATCTTTTTAATTTACATAGTTAAGGCACTGAGATGATAGCAGTGTTCTCATGGTTGGGGAAGAAATACCTGCATTCTGCAGAGAAAACAGATGTTTTTTCAAACTCTGAAGATAATCAGCATATTTACATACACGCTTTTATGTTTAACTGCCAATTTCTGTTTCCCAATTAAAGTGGTTTATTTGACTGTTATCTTTACCTAATTAGTACTTATTTTAGGGAGTGAATACAGAGTAGGTTTCATGGGAAAGTAAACTCATTGGCTTCAAGTAGGGGAAATAGCTTGGTGGCTGAAAGAGAATTGCCCCAGATAATGAATTCCTGTGAGTTTTATAATGTAACCTAATGCCTCATGCAACTACTAAACTCCCAGATGGCCCAGCAAAAGCACATACTCATCAGGTGACATATTAGCCAATTTAAAAGATAATTAGTAAGCACCCCTCTTTCTGTATTCTTTGAGCATTAGGAAGATTCACATTCCACTCTTTCATGTACTGGCCTCCAATTCAAAACATATGGAGCAATTGCTTTTTCTTTCCCCTAGAGGTGCTGCTCTCCTGCTGATACCACTGACTTCAGCACATACTTATTTGCTAAAGATGTTGTTGTGCATTTTTGCTCATGCATCTTTGATTTTTCAAGTATCTTCACTGTCAGGGTATCTGCTATTGCAGATGCCTTTTCCAGGTTTCAGAGGAGGGACATTTTATTTTTATCTTTCTTATACCAGCAACCCTGACTTCTCACCAAGAGGAGTGTGGTTCAGTTACTGAAGGTTGTCAATGCTGTGTATGTGTTGGCTTTGGACAGGCCAAAAGTAAAATTATTCACCAAAACCAGGAAGCAGATGAGGGATGTGCAGAAAATTAGTCCAGAGTCTGGTTTAATTCTGAACCATAGTATGGACCTGGCTCCCCTGGGTTTCCATCTCTTTAGATAATATCTTAGAACTATTAGCCTCAACAAACTGAGTATGTAAACGTGTATATAGCTGAGTCTAGTTCTTTCTTAGCATTCAGACTGGACAGGCTCCAAACCAAAGGGCAGAGCTGTTTTGTTCTGATATTCAGTAGACTCCTCTCCCTATAACATTCCAGCCTGATTGCTTTCCCCAAGCAGCAGACAATGAAAGGTGTGAAGTCTTGGCCCAAGTCTATGGGAGGCATATGCTGGGACCTGACCCTTCACTGTCTGGATTTCAGACAATTTGGCCTGGATCTGTTTTGCATGCCTCAGTTGCCCACCCTGCAGTTAATTTCGCCACAGAATATCCACATCCATTCTAGCAGGTGTTTATAACTTGAAGGGATCTTAAGTATACATATGTATATTTAAACACATAAGTCAACATATATAGAATAGTTGCATATACTGAGCTCAGCTGTCTGTCAAAAAATCTGTTTAAATCTTTTGATTACAGCTGTTCTTTCCACCACTTTTTTTTATCCAATTGCTTTTTAGTCATAAACTTCAGGGGTTTTGTGTTTGTTTATACTTCAGTCTCAATTTTCTACCATTTGAATCTTGACATGACAATTTTTATAGGTATTATAAATAGGGAATTCCATTTGAATGGAATTCACCTACCAGTTAGTCTCATATAAGCGCTCAAGCAGCAGTGGCAAGTAGCAAATCTTGAGCCTTCTTCTAGATCTGTTATTATTTTATATTAATCCTTTATATATAATTTGAGCAAATCCTCAAACCTCTTCACCCATTTGCACTGTAGGATATGGTTCCTGCCAAGCTCAGTGACATATACAGGCAGAGCAAATGGTGATCTGATGAAAAGCAGATCCCATTCTTCTCCCCACATTCAGGATCTAGGGCTTTTGTTGCACTTCTAAAGAGTTTGGCCTCCACTCCAGGTAAAGCACTGGTTGACACTGAAGGGTGTCATTTTTCCAGGCTGTGGCAGGGATGGCATCCACCTGATCATCCTGAGTGTTTCCATGCTTTTCTATTGCTTCTTTTCTCTGTTACATACTTTGATACACAGCAATTCCTTCTCAGCTCTCAAGGCTGCTCTTCTCCAACAGCCAGTAACTGTCTGTGATGGAGCTGTTCACAGATGAGCGGCCTCTGTTTACAATCTGGGTCCCGATTTTCAAGTTCTTTGCTGTTATTCCACACTTAAACCACAAGCCAGATATGAGGATTTCTGCTGCCAATCTCCGCTTCACACAGCAGACTCCCACAGCGACATGGTAACAAGGACAGGACAGGACAGGGACCTGGCAGTGTGAGCAGAGTCAGCAAAAGGCCTGTGGCCACTCTTACTGGGTTTGCTACCTCTCATAAATGTTTATAAAGAGAAAGGAGAATTTTCTGTCACAGTGATGTACCAGTTACATACCTTCCCAGTCATCATAAGGAGCAGATTCAGAGGTTCTGCCCTGTACAAACTCTTCGTTCTGTGGCTCATCATTGCACATGCTGCTGATATGCAGTGGCTCTTTTTTCCCCAGTGGGAAAAGTAGGGAATATGGTAAAAAGTTCCCTTCCCCATCTTCAGAAGAACCAAACTTGTTCAGCCCTAGTAAATTGCAATGCCCTGACAGGGAGCTACCACTGAAATTTCTGTCTCTGTGTCTTCTCTTAGAATAGCTCCCAGCTCAAATCCCCTAGGCATCTGCTGTGGATTGCAGGAACACAGGGAAATATCTGGATTTCATAAGTTGCTTCTTCTGCTCTCTTTCAAATCAAGGACAGCCATACACACTTCTGTGAAACATGGCTGGGAAAAAAAAGCTCTGAGACTTAGAGGTGAAATTTGACACATCTGTGAATGTATACAAAGCCAAGTGTTAAAAACTTGAAAAAGAGATTAAATGTGTAAATGAAAGGCATTTCAGAGACAGCAACAGAAGTCTGAAGTGCAAAAATTAGGAATACTATGTAAAAGTGTTATTCTAAAAGGGGGAACATATATGTTCCTGTGAATGGGACAAAATTTAAACCATACTTCTTGATAGACTCTCAATTTTACCTATTGAAAATATATTGTTTATAAATACTGGTTTATACTAAGAGTATTATGTCCATGGATCTCTAATGGTCATAGAGTCAAAGGCTTAAATTTTAGAAAACAAAGGTTTAACTGTGTTAGAGAGAACATAATAATTATTGGACTTAAAATTTACAACAAAACTATTAAACAGGTTTGTATTTAGATATCTGTGATATTCAGTGTCAAGAGTCTCATGGAAGTTTTGCTGTCCTTAATATCTTCATGTATCTGCCAGCAGAATTTACTTTGAAGAGTAAAATTATCTCTCTGTGAAATCAACAGAGGTGCCCATACTGACTTCAGTGGGAGCTGCATCAGGCACTGGTGACCAGCTCCAAAGTTCAAAGATATTTCAACAATTTTCAGCTAGAGAAAGGGTGTTCAGCAGGATACCACTCAGGCCTGTAAATGCATTTACATCTGATTGATGAATAATTAGTTATATATATATATATATCTTTACACTACAATATTTATGAATATGTGTGGAACGAATGTATAAAGTGCGTAGCAACGCAGTCCCCAGAAGCAATTTTCAGTGCATCTCAAATAAAGTAAGTTGAGAGATGTTTAGGGAAAAAACAGTACAAACTACTCTTTTAACAGGGTAAGTATTATGCATAACTTCTACAGGATCATAGAAACAGAATGGTTTGTGTTGGAAAAGACCTTGAAGATCATCTAGTTCCAACTCCCCTAACATGGGCAGGGACACCTTCAACTAGAGCAGGTTGCTCAGAGCCTCATCCATTCTGGCCTTGAAACTTCCAGGGATGGGGCACCCCAACTTTTTTGAGAAACTTGTTCCAGTGCCTCACCACCCTCACATTAAGGAATTTCTTCCTAATATCTAATCTAAATCTGTTCCCTTTCACTGTAAAGCCGTTCCCCCTTGTCCTATCACTTACATACCCTTGTAAAAAGTCCCTCTCATCTCTCATTTGCCCCCTTTAGGAACCATAGAGCTGAATAGCCACCACTCTCTCAGCCTGTCCTCTTAGGAGAGGTGCTCCAACCCTCTGGTTATCTTCACTGCCCTACTCTGGACTCCCTCCAACTAGGCCTTCTTATGCCAGGGCCCACAGAGATGAATGCAGCACTTCAGGTGGGGTGTCACCAGAATGGAGTAGAAGAGCAGAATCACCTCCCTAGATCTGCTGGCCATGCTGCTTTTGATGCAGCCCCAGGACACAGTTGGCTTTGAGCAAATTAAGGGAAAACCATTTTCATTTCTAATCTGAGATGAAGGCAAGGTTGGGCTTGATTCTGTTGTTTAGGGACAAAACATACCATTTCTTCATGTTCTTCTGGTGTTCCTTCATGGCAGCAACTAATGATGCATGTCATGTAAGATTAGCTCAATTTCTACACAAAACTATGTTGAACTGAGACTGGATTTGAAAAGGTGGTCCTTAGGCAAAATTTTCTGCATTGTACAAGGCAACAAGGCCCTTCATGTTCCAGAGCTGACTTGTAATTATAACTGTAGGTTCATATTCAAGTCAAATGATTCAATATGAAGTACTTAAATCTTGAAGAGACTATACACTGAGGTTCCATTACTCAGTCCTGCTTCCCTCTCCCCATTCCCCTATGCACGAGTGCTTTACAACTATTTTATTATTATTTTCCACTATGAGTGGTGCTTTTCTGGTCTCCTTTCCCTTTTCCTCTCATAACCCATGAATACATTGCTTTGTTCTGACATTAAAAAGCTGCAAGTATTATAATAAAATTGCTTAAAATCGTTGGAAAGAAGCACTGGAGCACAGGACTTTGCATTTCAGATCGTAAAACCAACACAAATAATTTAGTTCGAATTGGGAGGACTGTAACTCACTGTTCACCAGAGGGGCCTGCTGCTGATCCATATTTTACAGAACGTACATTTTTAATGAATACGGAACAGCTTTTCATTTTGAAATGGAATGAAATACTGATTGTCCCGCAATTTAAAAATTAAAAAAAAAAAAAAAGGAAAAAAATAATCTCTCACTGCTCGTGGCTGCAATGACAGACTTGATTGCTATTTTCCTCATAGGTCAGTTCTATTGCCTCAGTTTTCCCCTCCCCCAAAGAGCATGACGCAATCATTTTTCCATTCTCCTCTCTCTTATTCCTCCCTCTCCCAACCCTTTTTCCATATGTACCATCCCAAGACTATTGCTCTTTCCCCCTGAACTGCCCAGATCTGCCTTCAGTATTCCCCAGTGGGGTGTTACCTCCATGTCCACAGTGGTGGAATAGATCTTCCATCTCAATGCCCAAAAGGGCCATCCATGTCCTGGTGTGAAGCAGGCACAGCATCACCAGCCAGTCAAAGGGGGCTGACTGTCCCACTCTCTTCTGCACTGGTGCAACCCCCTGCACCATGTGCAGTTTTGGGTGCCACAGAATAAGAAAGACATTAAGCTATTAGAGAGTGTCAAAAGGAGGGCTACAAGGATGGTGAACGGCCTTGAGAGGAAGCCATATGAGGAGTGGCTGAGGTCACTTGGTCTGTTCAGCCTGGAGAAGGGGAGACTGAAGGGAGACCTCATCGCATTTACAGCTTCCTCAGGAGGGGAGAAGAAGGGCAGGCACTGATCTCTCCTCTCTAGTCACCATTGCTAGGACCTGAGGGAATGGTATGAAGCTGTGTCAGGGGAAGTTTAGGTTGGATTTTAGGAAAAGTTTTTACACTCAGAGGGTGTTGGGCACTGGAACAGGCTCCCCAGGGAAGTCGTCACAGCACCAAGCCTGACAGAGTTCAAGAAGTGTTTGGACAATGCTCTCAGGCACATGGTGTGACTCAGGGCTATCTGTGCAGGCCTAGGAGTTGGACTCTTGGATCCTTGTGGGTCCCTTCCATCTCAGGATATTCTATGATTCTATGACGTGTCTTGGCTATCTGTGATGGACACCTCCACAATTTCACTCCCTGAACAGGGGCATTATTCAGAAACCAGGACTCCCTTCCATAAATCCACACACCCTTCTCTGCCTGGACCCCTTTGGACAGGGCAGTCGAAAGAGATGATTGTTACCCTGGGGCTGGAACAAGTGTGGTTTGTACTGTGAGCTTCATCTGTCATTGTGGGTTTATTTTGATTTAAGGTAGCTATTCCACTGTTCTCAGATTGCCTTTCGCTCTTATAAAGGGGGGTGTAGATTGATGGCATTGGCAAAACAACACAAAGAAAGGCAAACTGCAGATGCCAGCTCCCTGCCTGGCCTGAAGAGAAACTTTCTCCTTTCACAAGCACCATACAAATGCCCAGTCATCCATTCCCTAGGAGGAATAAGGGAGAAATTATTCTAGCACTTGGCACGTTGCCAGTATACTACAAAGATCTATATACTATACATAGTGGCACTGCACTTCGTTTATTTTCATTCTCAAACCTTTCTGCGAGAGCCTCGGCGTGGTCTCTTTTATCAGCCACGGGCTCTTGCGAAAGGGAAGGGGAGGTTAAAGAAGTCCGATTAACAAGGAGGCTTCTCGGAGAAGAAAACCTTTCCAGGGGCTAAAACCAGATGAAAGGAGACTCTAAGCTGCTACTCTGCCTCCCTCTAGCGAAGCGCAAGTGCCCGGGAGGGGCGGTCCCCCTTTCGCTGCACCTCCAGGCATTCATCCACCCAGCACAGCTGGTTCTCTTTTTCAGCCTCGTTGCACGCACTGTTATACTCTTCCTCAGAAACAAACAAGCAAACAAACCAAAGACCTGCAGAGCACATAAAACTTTTGTACAAGGATTTTGCTTTGTTGTTGTTCTTATACACTTTTCTTTCAGCTCACAGAAGGAGAGGTGACTAAGCCTTTCCTGGTGATTGCAAAACTGCAGGTGTTTGAAAAAGAAAAGTCACTCCATAGTTTGTTCTATGGAGTTAGCTCTAGATGTAAGCAAGACGAATGAAATAATAAATTCTGATGACAGCATCTAGGCAGCTGTTGTCATTCCTGTATTAAATCTGACTAGTAAATCGGATATGGTTATTACACTTTAAAGAGTATGTTGGAGGCTGTTTGGATCAGGTCTCTCTGTCAGCTGCGCCTCAATTAATTTTGTGTTATAGAAAGTAGCAGTATAGAGTCCGGCAGCCAATGCAATTATTTACATCCTCCTGACATGATCTTCTAGTTCGACAGCACATCAAAAATAGTAATTCACATTACATGTCTCAGCCTTCTCTTTGAAATGCAGACTGTGTGTGTATATGGCCATGCAGCACCCTAAAACAGATTACTGTAATGATCTGTAAATGACACCCTAATGGTTTAAAGATAAGGTCACTTTTGGATTTATTTAAAGCTTCATATCTGACCAGCAAATATAGTACATGAGACACTTTGCATCCTGCACCATAAAACACTCATTATAATGTCCAGGTCCATATTCTTTTCACACTGCAAAGTCAAAAGCAGAATCTGACTTCTTGCATTTGGTGCATATACTTGCTGAAGCAGGAAAGTAAGAAGCCAACTTGCAAACTCCCCAGCAGTTGCAAGGTCCAGATCTCTCCTTTGGACTGGTTCTCCCTTCAGGCACTGAGTTGCCACTTGTTCACCCTAAGGAGCATGCCAGTCAGTCACATTTCAACACTGAGGAAATTTGCTTCTGTCTTTACATCCTACAAAAAGGTAATATTTTTCTAAGACCACCATTTGAAATCAAGAGGGAACACAACCATTCCCACAAGGTGGTATTTGTCTCCCCCATCAAATGTGTGATTAACATAAAGCAGGTGAGAAAGTGAGTCCCAAGAGGGTGATGAGAGAAGACTAATGCTACCTTTACATCATGGTTAACCTGTAATAACAATCCATTTAATCCTGGGGCTTTGTTGAGCCTTTTCAATTGTAGATTTATTCAACTACAGATTGATTTTAAAATATGTTATCTGGCTCTTTTGAGGACAAGTGGTGCTTCTAATCAGTTCCCCCACAAAATTACATACTGTTTACATACTATAACTGCAAACATCCTAGAGTTCTGTAGATTTGCATTCCACACATCTCTGTTGCTTTTCTCTTCTAGTACTGCTATGGCATTATAGAAACAGAGGATTCAACTGCCTGCATTAGTGACCTTTTTCTCTCTCGCTCTATTTTTTTTTCTTTTTTTTCTTTTTTTTTTTTTTTTTTACTGTTGTTTTCTGCTTTGTGTATTTCTGACATGGACTAGATTTGTTAGAAACATGGTCACTAATTGGTGTTACCAATTTGTTCTGCTGCAGAGTGTACTGTAAGAATGTACATTTTAGAGATGAAAAAGAAATCAATTACTTCCTTGCAGTGTGCACAAATTTTTTAGATATCTTCTACTTTACATCCTATTTGATATCCCACAGGAGACAAGTAACTGGATGAAAAATCAGTGAAAATAACTGTAATACTACATGTTAGATGTATTATATTCACATAATATGTATATAGGTAGAATTTTATATATGTAAATCCTTGGCTCCTCTTTCTTCCAGAACCCCTGCAGGGTGGCAAATTCCTGCAGATAGTTTTGCCAGTGTTGTAGTAGGGCTTAGAGCAGCTTAAAACCATAGTATGAAGCAACACCTGCCCCAGGATGTCTACAGCAAAGGACACAACTTGAAATAAAAATCATAAACATGTAAAATGGTGCTACTTGGATTTCCAAACGGTGTCAATAGACAAGATCATGAATCCAATCAGATGGGATCCGCAGGAAGTTCATCCAGTTGTAGTGGTATTTTGGATAGTGCTTGAAAGGAGAGAGAAAAACAGTAATTTATTACCTGTGTTTCAAATTTCAGCTTCTAAAAGTGACAAGTTTCTGATGTTTGTTACACTTCACTAATAAACACAGTGTCTCATTTTTCCATTCTGGGGCATTTGGTTAGCTCTGACTCACAAGAAAAAAATCCTTCTATTAGGTAATGAACATTGTGACCTGCAACTCTGTACCTATTAGTCACAGGGAAAACGTCTCCTTAAGAGCTATATTATTTATTTCAGCAACCACCAGCAGAACAGATAGGACAGCAGGTTTTGCATGTAATACATCTGAGCTGGTTGCTTTTAGGTTTGTAGCTAATTAGGAAATCTGGAAAGCTCTGATACTAATCTATTAACCTCGAGAGAAAATCATTGCAGAAGAAGACATTACAGTAATGAAACCCGCTTTGCATGCAACACTGATTGCTGGTGGGTACGGACAGTAAAGCAGTCAGACCTGCCCTGCCTCGTACAAGTAAACACACAGAATCGCAGATGGAAACATTCCCTCTCTCTTTTTCAAGAGCAATTGGCTTAATTGTTTGGCCGGCAGGTGGAACCCTCCTACTTCTTATTCTCTTACAGCTTCACTCGAAAACAAGAGAAAGGCAGTCTCCATCCTTCTGCCGGCTCGGCTTTGCCAGTGGGGCAGCCCAGGATCCCCAGTGCCCTGCTCGCTCTTCTCATCGCTGCTTCCACTGTCACGGTCCCCAGGAGGTGTACAGGACCTTTCCAAAAAAAGGGGAGATAAACTTGTTTCCTGTGGGTCGTGTTTCATTGCCTGACCACAAATGAAACCCGGAAATACTATGAAAATAGAACACGTCCTTAAGCTTTTCTAAAAAGCCCTAAAGGGACTTACTAAAAAGCTGGAGAAAGACTTTTTGCAGGGAGAAGGGGCAACAGCTTCAAACTGAAAGAGGGTAGGTTTAGATCAGCTATGAGGAAGAGATTCAAAGGTCAAAGAGCTCTAGGACACCAATTAAAGCTTTAGCCCTTAAAGCCCAAGCATTCAGCACTTTTCACACAGAGATTCTTACATAAGCACATCTTTAGAAAACTGCTTTCTTTAATATTGTTTCTTTACTATTACTTGGTTTTCTCACTCTCTTTTTCCATGTTTCACACAGGGATTGACTTACTTTTCTCCCTTTGAACACATAACGTTATCAGAATGTTCATACTGCTTGTTGCTATAGAAATATTTCATTAGTTAATATGAAATAATATTTCTTTCCTTTGTTGATTTCACCTGTGAACTAATTGCTAATTGGTACCTCCATTAAGCCCTGTCTTTAGTCAAAGTGAACTATTTTTCTTATTTTAAAACATTTAATACAAATCAGTCCCCCTTGCCTCTGGAGTCATTCTAACCATGTGTAACTAGCCAAGAGCAGTAGAGTCATGTGTGAAGAATGTTGCTGCTTCTCAGCAGTTGATATATGACCTCATATCCCTCCATCCCCTCCATCCAGCTCCATGTTCTACCAGCCTTTTTTTAAAGCACTATTGCATTGCAAATGCTTACCTCTACATCCTCTTTGTTTTTAGCATTGCTGCTCCAGAGATTTTTCCTTCCCATTGATATGTGTGTCACCTTAATCCTTCTCCAGATGGATTAGCTTCATGTTTCCAAGTTCAGGATCGCTCCTTCCCCAAAAGTACTTGCACCTGCTTCCCAGTCTCCTTTCTGTGAAGCTCTATCACTCCTAAGGGCTTCACTGTTTAACACTCCTACTCCTCTTTCTATGTTTACCGTTCTTTTCTCAGACAGAGCTGTCATTTCCTGGCTTGCCTCCAAAAAACAGATAACGCAAAGAATGAGAGACACAAGTTTTAAGTTCTTTTGGAACTTTTGCTTCATTATGTATTGTTCTTTGTGATCTAAGAGCTTATTTTTAGATATTAAAGTTCCAATTGCCTCCACAACTGCATTAAACGCATATGAAATAGAAGTATGCCTCACATAGTCTCATATCAAAACTGTCATTTTCTCCTTAAATGTTTAGTTCACTATGTTTTTTTTCCTACTCTGTCACTGCAAATTACTTTGTTTTATTATAGTGGGCTATTGTTTATAACTTGCTACACTTTACTTATATTTTCTCCTAAACCAAACAGGATATGCAGCACACTTAACTTCATACTGCTCTGACAATCTTCCCTTTTTTTGTTTCTCCAATTTTTTTTTAAACTTTGAAATCTGAAAGAATAATGCTATATGTTCATCACTGGCTGAGGAAGGGCTATAGAAAAGATTTTTCTCTTCCAGTCTCTGTTGTCTTCTGACTGACCAGCAGCTGGGCCTAAACTCATACTGTATTTCAAGAGACTTTAAAGAAACTCAACAATATTACTCAAGTGCAGAGGGGAAATATATATTAATGTTTGTATACTCAATGAAATATGATGTGTATTCCATGAAAAAAGTATATTTGACACATGCAAGAGTTGTACCATCATTCATCTGAAATTATTAAATTCTGGGAAGCTAGAAATCCTCCACTATCCTCTACTCCAAATGACTTCAAGTGTCTGAACATGATTACAGCCAGGTCTCCTGTCTACTTGGCTTCCAGCTGTTTGTTGATGCAGCCAGCTCTGACCTTCTATGTGTTTTAATTTTTTTTTTGGCATTTCTGTGAGTTTTCAGCTTCCAGAGTGTCTTTAACCAGCAGTATCAGAAACGGGACATCTGTATTTGTTCATGTAACAAGCCTAGCACAAGCAGCAGCATCAGTTCTGCTCTGATGCTGGCTGTGTTACAGAAAGAACAGAACCAGTCCCCTCTTCTACGGCAACACATAATTCATCTCGCCTCCAGAGGGACATGCACCATGTAAACAAACAAAAAGCAGAGCCCACTATTACAGAAGACACTATATATCCTTAGACTATGTTGTTAAATAATGGTGACTCTGCTGAAGGTGAAGTCCCTTGCCAGAGAAAGGGAAAGCCCCACATGATAGATGGCAGACACATAATCTTGGTTATGAGCACAAGAATAAGGTACACTGCATAAAGTAGTATATTGATTTGTAATATGTCATTTCTGTTGTGGTAACTGCTTGTGTTTACCACAAGATAATTAAGAGGCAGCTTATCCTTAAGTGAAACTGAGATAAAGCTGCCCAGTGCTTACAAATGAAGCAGGATATGCCAATAGGCAATAGCAGTAGAATAGCTAATAGCATATCCACTCCCTCCTGAATGTGGTGTCCATGCCTGTAAAGATCTTCCAAGGTATGTACAAAGTCCTTGATGACGAGGATGCATAAGAGTCTAACCTGAACTAGAAATAAGAGCCCACCTTCAATAGCCAGTTCTGGATATAGTTTTGCTTTGAAGTCAGTGAAGATTTATGCTGAGACCATCAGCTCATACATAGCAACCACACAATGTCTGCAATATGTCAATACCTTCTGCCTGTGTTAGGTCTGAATTGTGAACTGGAAGCAAAACATTTTTTCCCAGATTGCCCCTTGTTTTTCACTAGCTTATTTTGTTGTCAATAGTTGTTTTCTGTGATTAGGTTTGGAGGCAGGGAACAAAGTAAATAGCATTGTTCTGTCTTTTTTCCCTTTCTACCTGTGAATATAGAATATATTTCGTGAGATCCAAAACCATTATTCATGGAGGCAATTAAAAGCTGAGTTTGTAGTTAGGAAAGATGTCTATCTCACTGAAGCACTTGTGCCCAGCAACCAAGAGGTCTGGGCACCTTCACAACTGCTGCAAAAACGCTACCAGTGTTGATGGGTTCTGCTCAGTCCTAGAAGGCAGATGATCTGCTTTCTGTGCTCATATATTTATGTGTGCTCATATATTTATTTCTGTGCTCATATATTTATGACTTCACCAATGAGGATTTCAGTCCACAGTGGAGAGAAATATGCCTCAGAAACAGAGTTCATTCCTATCATGGTCATTCCAGAGAACACCCACTGCCAGAAGTGGACACCTGAGCAGGTTCACCTCTGCTGGCTGCTGGGCCCAGCTGGGAACATGCAGGACTCTCAAGAATAGCTGGGCTGCAGCTCCATGAGATGTCAGTGTTTTCCAGTTTGGAAGCACATGTAACACAATGAAGACTAGAGAAGGAAATACAGGTCTGAGGGAGATGGTAATCTCTTTGGATTATAAATTTTCAGGTGTGGACAGTCTGACTGTGCTTTTACAGTGCTGTTTCTGCCATGATCTTTGCCCTGTGCTTAACACTGAGTAAACAAAAGGATTGTGCTGATGACCTTGTGGGGTTGACCTGTTGAAGTCACTGGACTCACCAAACACTTCTATTCTCTTCAATGCAGATTAATGGATGAATGCTTGTAATCTAGTGTAGATTAACTTCCCTTCACTAGCTAGGCTGTGTGCACTATCCATAATGGTTGCAAATGGTATCCAAAATTTATTGCATGCTTTCCATTTAAAAATGGCCATGGTAAAAACAATAAGAGATGCCTATGATAAAAACAAGACAGTCTTTATATCTATCACAATCTTGATATTTTCAATAATTTCCTCTGTTTTTCCTGCAAGAAAGACACGATACAGCATGTCTGTATGATCTTGTTATCCCAATACCAAATAGGATAAAGGACTTAGAAACCCAGTTCTACTTTTCAAAGTCTTCTTCTAAATAGAAGGCCTGAGGAAGAAGTAAAAACTATATTTTCTAGTCTTTGCTCTCTTTGAATGAGCTAAGGAATAGAAGCCATGTCAACATATCTCTGATCTCTAGTAAGAGAATTAGAGTGAATTTCCCATCCATGCCCCCTTTCACCCAACTGGGGAAAGGAATCCTTGTTTCCACCAAATGCTGAGGAGAGGTGGCAAGTGTTTTGTTTCCCCAACAGCTCTGTTGGAGGTCATCACTATGTGACACTGCAGGAACAGCTCCCCTTCCCTGAGCTGTGGGTGCTGCTTGGTAAGTAATTAGCTTCTCTCATTCCAGGCTTTTCACACTCCAGCAGATATTGTACACTTGGCTGTAATCTTTACTAGTCTCAGGTGGCTCTTCTCACACAAAAGGTCTGGAATCACAGTACCTTTAAACCGCTTCTTTCTTTTTCTACTTCTAGAGGAGTCTGAGATGCAGATGGATGTAATTTTGTGTTCCTCAGTAAGGGACTCACCGTGACTCCTGGCTCAACACTGTAGATGCATAGATGACCTTTGCATCATTCTGCAACACCACTTCCAATTAATAGAGTACACAAACCCCCCTCCAACCTCTGTGACTCACAGAAATCTTCTCTAGGTCCAGAGTGCAAGTCAGAAGCATGATGAAAGAATCCTGTTGCACCTGGTTGCTTCCAGTGCCTCTAGTAACTCACTGCTGCACCATTCAGGGCCTTACCTGAAAGTATTTGTCACAAATCCAATGGAATTATCTCACAGCTTGTATGGAAACACACTCATTCACAATCACTGTATAATTTCACAGAAGTATTCCTGAAACACTGAAATATTCTTAAATAAAATGAACTCACATAAAACTAATTATAGCAGTAAAATCCTTTCACCTTTTCTCTGTTTTAATTAAATTTCAGTACCTCAAAGAAAACATCAAATTACTTATTATTCAGTTCTGTTACTGCAAGGGACCGGCATTTCTAAAAACACTGAAAAATCAATGCTCTATTTTAAAAACACCACAATATTGGGATTCTTGGGCCAAAAATTAGCTTTTTGTCATTAATAGAATACCTAATAGACTAACAACAGGATCTTTTTCAGAAAAAAGACTCTGGTAAGAAACATGAACAAATGAAACATCCTGCAAGGCAAAATGCCTTTGATGGATTAGATAGACAAGGCCAAGTGGATGGGACTTTGAGCAACCAGTTCTACCTGTGGCAGAGGGATTGGAACTAGATGATCTTTATAGTCCCTTCCAACCCAAACCATTCTTTGATTCTAGGCTCCTACCTGCAGGAAAGAAAATAAATATTTTAAAATAACTTTGCACTATGCCAAATAAAAGCTGAAGAAGTCACCAAGTAGCTACAAGAAAACTTTTTTCCCATAAATTTTGGGATTTGTCAAATTCGGTTGAATTATCCCAGTGGAACTTGGAAGGTACTGGGAGCTAATCACAACTCTCTTAGCAGCTTCCCAACTCCATTAAAATAAAACAGATATACAATCAGACCCAGCATCACACACTAACCACTTGTGCTTCTCACAATCTCCAAGGTCTGAACCTCCATTAGGAATTCATTTTATGATACTGGCACGTTAATTCTCACCTATGATGAGCATTGCATGTCCCTGACAGAAAAGCAACTAGGAGTTTTGGGGATATGAGATCACACCTATTAAGAGGCAGGCAGGTGTCTCATGGGGTGCCAGTAAATAAAGTATCTCAGAAGCCTGCTCAGGGAAACGGGAGGTAGGACAGTGATGGGGAGCTCTTCTGTTTGAGGCAATGGCCAGTTAAATGAGGCAAAGGCATTTAAGGCAAATTAAATGAGGGCAGAGGGAAACTGTCCTGTCTGGTACAGGAAATTAACATTGGGAGTATTTGGCTGTAGGGGCACAGGGAGGAGTGACAGGTGGGTAGGGAAGCCGCCCTCCCACTGGGCTCTCCTCTGTGCCTCCATTCCTGCGCTGCTGACAGAGCTTTCCCTGACAATACCTATTACCACCTAGTGATTTATAGTCATCTCTCTCTCAGATGAACCAAAACACATCTCTTTTGATGGACTGTGTTCTGCAAAGCATGAGGTTTTACAATACAGCTGCTATATGTTATCCCACACAGCAAATGTGGGAATATTTCGATGTTTTTTTAATACAACAAATATATTTCCCCAGATGCTCTTGACTGAACATATTGCTAATGGGAGTCTGTTCAGCTTTTCAGAATAAAATGCCTTTAGAAAGGAGAGAAAATATTAAAAAGCTCAGGAATCAAAAGTGATTCTTTAAAAGTAAAACAAGTTTTCATCTTCATTTATGATTCTTTCTTCTCAAAATTGCTCTGAAATGCATATTACAATATTTCTTATTAACTCTTTCTTACACGTGATATTACCCAGAGGGGATGAGTCACATTAGTTGGGTAGGTTTAGCACAGCAATGGAAAACAAGCAATGCCATACTGTGTGAGCAGAAATTTTGTATGATAATAGTTGACTATAAGGCCTACTAATGGACTGAAAACTAAGTAAAAAATTAAACAACACAAGTTATAACACTTAGGTGTTTGATGAAAACTTTGCTCTATTTATTTCAAAGGTTATATGGATGTCCTACTTAAATATCTAGAAGACCATTTCCAGTTGTACAGCTTGTTTACTGGGAAGTGTTAATAGATACCACAATGTCAGACCATTTATTGTGAGATGCATCTCCTTATAATGCTTTCTTATATTGGAATTAAACAGATTACCACAATCAGTTCCTGGATGTATAACTTGCTGCATGTTCCTATTGATTCTCAGTCTTCCTGGAATAAAGGAAGCATATTTCATCATGAAGAATAAGATATCTCAAAGATTCGAGAATCACCAAGTATATCTTAAAGACTTTAGTGCAAATGCTTTCTTGACAGTCCCTTTAAGAAATGGGCTTCTTTCACATTTCTATGTGATTGAACAATTAAAACTTGCCAATCTTTTTCATGATCCAGTCACTTGAGCCTTCCTGATACAATCACCAGGTTAGGAGGGGGTTTTGGTATTTTGTAATGTGTATTCTCAACATGCAGACTGCTTCTCCTATGGTTCACAACTCTGCTTTACCACAGAATTAAATCTAAAGGACACACACATATTCCTGGCCTTGTGCTCAGCCCACTAAACCCATCTTCCATGATTTTTTTTTATTTTAGGGAAATGAAACTACTCTTAGTTAACTTCTTGTGACATCTGTAATACTTTAAGGGCCTAGAAAGTATATCTAGAATAAAAATATCTACCTACTAAATATAAATTAGTAGCTTTCTTTGAAATGTATGAAATGTGCTACTAGAAAACATCCTTCTCAAGCATTTAATAGAAAGTGCAGCAACTATGTATGTATGGCATTTTATGACTGTTAACAAATAGTTTTAATTAGAAAAGCACTTAAAATTTCTCAAGTTTCAAGGTAATGTTCTTATCATTAACTTCTCTATTGAGCTATCTTGCATTAGCTTCTAGGCTTCACTGAAAAAAATGGGGAAATTGACACTGAATTCAGTAGAGAAACTGTATACACCCTTAATTTTTAGCTGTATATATTGAGATACACAAAATATATTTAAAAGAGGAGAAAAAAGAAATAGAGCTATAAACCGATTGCATTTCATATTGATATTCAATACAGCTGCAAATCGGAAAGAACAATTCAAACAAATACTAAAACAAGACTACAGACTGTGAAATATTGAAATAATTCACCTGATATACTCAGTTCTGAAGACAGTCGCCTTAGTAGAATACTTCATTTTGTGTTAGGCATAAAATTTTGAGGAATATAAAAACTCATCAAAGAGAGAAATGACCAAAAGCCGTATGACTTTACCTATGAGGAAAACAAGAGTAAACTTAAATCATTATAAAAGAAGAATGAGATGACCTCATTATAGTACATAAAAAATTGTCTTAGGAAGGAAGAACCTCTTCTTCACTGGTGGAACTTCTTACTCTGTCAGATAGTGACAGGACAAAAAGAAATGGTATTAAACTAAAAGAAGAGAGATTTAGATTAGATGTTAGGAGAAAATTCTTCACTCGGAGGATGGTGAGGCACTGGAATAGGTTGCACAGAGAAGCTGTGGATGCCCCATCCCTGAAAGAGTTCTAGGTCAGGTTAGATGGGGCCTTGAGCAACCTGGTCTAGTGGAAGGTGTCCCTGCCCATGGCAGGGGGGGTTGGAACTAGAGGATCTACAAGGTCCCTTTCAACCCAAACCATTCTATGGTTCTATACATTTTTAAACCTATGGATGCCAGGAACTCAATACCAAAGAGCATTTTTTAAGATTTCCTAATCAATACAGTTTCCAGGTGACACTAAAGGAATTACATGAACAGCTGCTATTAAATTTCACCAGATCTGTGTATTAAATATTATCTGAACAAATCAGATCTAAGAGTTACTTAAACACATTCGAGGGGATATTTCTTTGGTGTTTTCTGGAGGTTTTTTTGGCTAAGAGAAATTCCTGCTAATTTAGAAGCTAAAAGCTAAACCCGAATGGTTTAAACAGTCTAAATGGTACCTTGTAGTGCCTTCTTGTAAATATCCCTTTATAAATAAGAATACACTATGACCTTTATATGCTATGTTCATATATTTAACTGAAAAAGGTTTTCAACCCCATACTTTATTTTCATATCTTCACCATCACTAAAATGAGTACAAAGAACTCAAACTTCAGGTAATGTACATCAGCAAAGTTCCATGAATGTCATGGAAGAATGGTAAGTCAGAGCAGTGGAAGATTGAGAGGGGGAAAAGGGCTCTCCTCAGATTTACAAATCTTTCATGGAGGAATACTGATTTTGTTTAGTACTTAGGGAATTTATAGGCATGAATAAAATCCTTCTATAAGCAAACCTATCTGATAAGAATTATGTTGTGATTAATATCTCCATCAAAATTTATTTGCATCTCATATTTTGAGAGTGATCATCTGTGTTACTACCACAATCCCTGTTTGCTCAAATGATTGCTTTGTTATTGTTTTTCTGTCTGCTCATCTATACAAGTAAAATGATCTTGTCCTTTCCTCTTTCCTGCCTGTTTTCTCAGATCATTTAACAATCAGCTACACTTTTCATGTAGCCCTTTGTGATGAAAACGGGGAAAAATTATGGGGGGAGGGACAGAGAACTGAAGTCAGTGTCAGATTCATATGAAGTAATTTCCTTGCTGACAGTGACTTTGCTGTCCAAAAATCTTTTTCTTTTCCAGAAATTGTTGTGTTCATGGTTACACGCATTTCTTTTTTTTTTTCTATGGGGTCACACTTCAATGGTTCATTACCAAAATCTACTTTTATTTGAATCTGGAAATGCTGAGGTAGTGTTTCTCTTCAGAATAAGAAATAAATAAAGCAAAACTGTATTTTCATTGTAGTTACCATTAAAACGCAAAGAAAGTTACAAAACCCGAAAAACTCATTTAATTTCCACTTTTTTGACCCTTTTAAAAATTATCATTTGCAATTGTATTGCCACTTTATTCCTGAATAACCAAAATTATTTGCAATAGACTTTAGTGAGGGCACTCTTGAACTCTGCTACTGGGTATGTGCTGGTTTTATAGCCCAGACCACATCCCTGCTCAGGCAGCACTCATTGTTTGGCATCACCTCCATATACCAAAGGTTGGGATGCTTGAGTCAGTGGTTGCTCTTTACCCCTCCTACTGATGGAAAAAGCGGATGAAGGATTGCATTGTACCTGACACCAACTATCCAGGCATGTTATGTCTGCCTTTTCTCTAGCCTAATAGCACATGGGAGTGAAGCCAGAGCCAAAGTGGAAGTGTACTTGCTTGAGGAGGGATTCCTTCCCTTCACTGTGCCCCACGATGGCACTCATGGACCTGCCTTGACCCAAGGCAGCTTGCACGCTCACCATCTGACATGTAAGGCATGAGGCTCGCCAGCTTAAACAAAAAATAAATATCCCATAGTTACATGTTAGTCTGTAAATTATCTACGGCACTAAATTGTAAATGATAGCTGAGCAGTACAGTGTGCTGTGGGTAGTAGTTAGGAAAACCATAAATAAACATAAAAAAAACATAAATAAACTTTTTTTTTTTAATATATATGACACTTCTCTACTGCTCTGGTATAGGACAGTATAATACCATTTTGCTTCATCTAATGAGCTTCTAGTGGTAAAAGCCCTGACACATAAATAAGAATATTTATGTGATCTGTGACTCTTCCCTCTGTGCAAGTGAACTAGGAATAAATATAGTGAAGAACAAAGCAGGAGGGGGGAATGGTCCCTCAGCATAGGCTGGCTATTGAAGAGTGTGATGTAGTCTAGACATAAAATAAGACTGTCACAAACTATTTCCCCTGAAGCAATGTAGAAGCAGGAAACCAAAATGTGGCTATTGCTTTTTCCTGATCTGTTGTTATTATAGCACAGCTAAGCCCTATTCTGAAATGAGAGGAAATAATATTGTTAGGAGGAGAATCATATAAAGAGGAAGAGGGCAAGAAAGGGAGGGGA